>VNJR01008078.1:0-18439 GCA_008042585.1 Drosophila punjabiensis
ATGGCGGCCACTCGAGCAAGTTCACATTCTGGTCCTTAATCCACTGTTTTGTAACCCGGGCTGTATGGATGGGGGCGTTGTCTTGTTGGTACGTCCATTGAATAGGTCCAAAAATTTCGGAAAACTGGGGAAAAGCCTTTTGGAGCACAGTCTTGTAGACATTTGCATTCATCTTTGATGAAACAAACTGCAGCTCGCAAGTTTCATAAAACGATATGGCTCCCCAAACCATTACGCCTCCTGTACAGGAGTGATGACGACTCAAAAAGCATTCCTCTTTTCGCATATCGTGAAAATAATAGTTGTAGCCATCCGGTCCGTCGAGATTGAACTTTTTTTCATCGGAGAAGACCACAGCCTTCCACTCCTTGTTCCATGTCATGTGATCCCGCGCAAATCGAAGTCGCGCTTCCTTCCGTGCATCATTGAGAGGAGGTTTTTTTTTTATTTTTAATCTCTTTAAGTGTTTAGCACTCCGAATAACTCGTTTTACCGTTGCCAAACTAGCATTTACACCGCATTCATCCCTGATTTTACTGGCAGACAGGCGGGAATTCGAAGCAGTTCGAAGGATTAATCGCCTCTCTGATGCCGTCGTAGCATATTTTTTTCCTCCTATCATTTTTTTCCCGTAATCGGCTTCATTACGAAGAAAATTGCTTACCACGTTTTGACTTCGACCAATCTTCTTTGCTATTTCATTATGTTTTAGGCCAGATTCAATATAGCCTTTAATTTGACCTTTTTCAAAATCGGTTAAAGATTTTCCGCGACCCATATTAAAAAAAATGGTAGCTATTACTTTAGATTTAAGTAAACAAAAGAAATTATATGTTTTCAATCACGCAGTCAGTCACAAAGTGAAGTCAAAGTTGTCCAACCTAATCAGATGAGGCAAAAATAGAACACACATTTAGCGAATTTCACGATGAAAGCAAAATTCTGATTTACCGTTGCATACAACCCGTTAAATTTTTGTTGTCATATTATGAGAAAACAAATGAATGTTCAAAACAAAAAAGAAAGAAGGCACAAATGCCATAGGAACAAAGAGAGAAGTAAAAATAGAAGAAATAATTTTCAAACCTATTCAGTTGAGCGGCACTGTATTGAAAAGGTCCTCATTTTGCCGAAGTCTGGATGACTTGTAAGCGTTGCAGTATCTATACTTCCGATTCCTGAGCTTTTTCTGAAAGTTCCCCAATTGGCAAAGACTGATATTCAATTATATCTTTACTATGTTCCATAATTGTGAACTGTTGGAGTCAATCTCTTGTGTAGATACTTCTTAGCCAAAAGTGGAACTGTTCAACTGTTTCTTTAAAAAGTAATATATTTTTTTTTATTTGGAAGTGTAATTTACCTACAATCAGGTAAAATTAAAAGACCTTAACAAAACATTTCCTGAAAACCTATTTCAAATTTACGTTTTGCCACACAAAACAATAAAAACAAACAAAAGTTCGAATTTATGCCGTTGCATTTCCGCAGACGCAGCGTGACGGAGCCGATGAAAGTTGATTTTGGTCCAAAAAATATCCACATAAGTCGTAGTTGTAGTGTACTCGGTGGCTTTCATCGGCTTCAAAAGATATAAACTACTTTAGCCAGAAAAAGAGAAAAAAATGGTCACCTGGCAGGTAGCGATTTACCTGTGCAAGCCCAAACCCAACTGCCGTTTTAACAGGTAATGAATGTATCTATCAAGAAAAAATATGACGATAGGTTATCTACATTTTGAGTAATGCTACCTGAAAGTCAACTAATTTTCAATTTTTTTCTCCTATGATGCAAAAATGGAAATATTTTTCATCTTTAAATGCTCATATCTTCTACAAAAATTGTATTGTAGATTCTTAATCCTTGGGAAATTCTCTGTCGATTAAGTATGGTTAAAATGGTTTTTGCGATTTTTTTATTTTTGCAACGGTTTTTGTTCTAGAGGCACTAATGTGCGTCGGAGTGAAAGGAATAATAATGTAACTATTAAGTGTCAAGTTGAGGCTATATCGAAATCAGGAACTTTTGTATTGTATAGCATAGATATGGACGATTATTTCCTAGAAAGCTTAGATATTGGATTTTGATTTTGAGCAATTTAGTTGCCCGCGACTGCGAGGTTTTGAATTTTCGGAAGATGGATCTGCAAATTTCCAATTTTGTTACTAATAAACAGTTCGAATGTTTCTCCTAAGAATATTGTTGACATACAACCGAATAATGATTTTAAGCTATGTTTTTCATGGAAGCATTGGACAAGTGAGTTTTAATCAGGCATACACTGACTGCCAGTCATATCAAGCTGATTCATCACTTTTCGCTACGACAGTAATGCTTCGCTTAATAGATTAATCAGCCAATGTTTTAGCATTTACAGATACAAGCTGAAATGTAATATCCTCCAAAGTAATCCTAAAAAACAATCAATGCTTTTATGTAAAGACTAGTCTGCACTTAACTTACACAATTGACATAATAAATAGTGTTCACGCCAGGAGGCGGCACCAGTGGCCCCTCTGCCCACCGAGCTTCCAAAAGCTCGCCCGCTCTTTCACTCCCGTCATAGTTCCGACCTCCGTACGCTGGCAGTTGAGCTGGCCGTCGCTCGCCCGCTCTTTGCTCCTCGGTTCACCCGATCTTCGCTAGCGGCTACCCGAGCTTAGGGACGGCTACTGCGCTCTCCACCTCTCGGCTCTTTCGCTCTCGCTAGGGCGCACGGCCCTTATGCTAAGCTAAGGGCCTCTGCTCTATCCGAACTCCGCGCCGCTAGATGCACTTCGGGAACACTTGCCGTCGATCTCCCGTTCTCGCTTTAGCAATGTAAAGCGGACGGGGCGTGACTCTATTGCTATGTATGCAGCCGAATAAAGCTGATCTGACGTTCCTCAACGACGCCCCCGACTTTTTCTTCTACTGGGTTTTCTTCGTGGGATATATATATATATATATTTTACTGGATCCTTTAGCGGAGGACATCCTGGCCACCCCCCTACATAACCATGGTCCATCAAGCCGGATAAGGATATCGGCTTAGATTCCCATCTTACCAGCAGCTTCGGTGGTACCGCCGCTAAAGATAAGTCAAAATTCCCCCCTTTTCTTATTGCCGGTCTGCAGTAGTTAATCAAAATTTCCATTTCGATTAAACTGCTGTCAGATTCCCGTCTTAACTTCAAGTCCAAGTGTTCCGAGACCACGGTTTTTTAGAAAATATATGATTCTACATATGTATATATCCAAACTCAAATTTTCTTTATTCTCCGGTTTCTCATTTTTAACTCCATATTAATTGCCGTTTCCTTTTGAGTGCAATATTATTTTGTTCGACTTCGTTGACCCGTCGTTCATACATACGTACATATATCCGTACATATTTACACATACACTTTATTGCACTTCTAATCCGCGAAAATATTTCCAACATATAATCAAGTGAATTTGTGTGTGAAAGGCAAGACATAATATATCGGCAAACAGTTGTGAATATTTTGTCGGCCTCCGTGAAGTTCTTCGTTTTGCCAAATTTTCCGCCGTTGACTCGATATATTACTCCGTTTATTTTCTCACACAGATTTTCCGGCACTTCCAAATACAGTCCACTTATCGAAGTTCGCCTGTGCCACCAATATTCATGTGTGTAAATAGGTGAATTCACTTCAAACTATTTTCCCCCAACAAAATAAAAATATTGTCTGTTCCATAATTTTATATGGCCTCATAAATACAGTCCACTCTATGGAAGCTCACCTGTGCACTCCTGCCGGCTTCTTATATTCACATACATATCTATTGTCGCATACATGTCATGCCCATATATAAATATATATATATTTTTTTGTGTTCCTCCATATTTTTTGTACGCCCTGTAAGGATGCTAATCACGGGCCAGGATATAAACTCAGTCAGACCAGGATCCTCCACAGAAAAATATTTATTTTTGCGGGGACAGGCAGGGAAGGGGGCCGATTGGCCGGGATTTCGGTAACATAGGCAGGGTTGGAGTGGCGGAAACGACCCGTAAAGGATCAAAGGGGCGTGGCAGCGAGTTGGCAGGAGCAGCCCCGTCATCCGGGCGCTGACTCCTGGTAGAGATCACTGCCAGCGAGGGAGATGGCCAAGGGAACGCTCCGTCGACCGGAAGCGCTTCCCAACCAGGCGAGAGGGCATCCGAGCCGGGTGCGGCCACGTCGTCCATGCACCGGCCCTGAGTCCGGAATCCCAGGTGGAGAACGGGCCCGTTAACCGGTTGCCGTCTCCTGATCGGGAGAGGAAAGGGGCACCCGGGCTGGGGCCGTGTACCGCTCCGCGAGCCCGGAGTATTCCCTCGAGTTGGAAAAGCCCCGTCAACCGGAAGCCGTCTCCGGGCCGGGAGAGGGGGAAAAAGGCGCGGCACTCGTGGCACTGGCGATTGCGGCCCCGTCATCCAGGCGCCGCGTACGTCCTTTGGCCCCGCTGCCGAGTTAGAGTCCGACGGAGAAGGGGAAACGGGGAAATCTAAATGAGGCGCAGTGGTTTTCGTTGTGCCTCCTAATCGTAACATTTATTAAATCTGAGTCAACTTAAACAACCCTATCCCTCTGTCCCTTACTCGCACGCACCGGTGATCCCACGCGGGGTTTGGCCCGAGGCCCAGCTCACCCAATTACTCCTCCAGAGTGGGGGCAGGCAATCCAGGTTGGTGGCCACCCACGTGTCCATTTCGCGGCTCCGCGTGGCGATCCTCGTGGTTATGTCGATTATCCGCTGCGGCTCCAAGACTCCGTCTGCTTGGCTTGGCGGGTAAAAACGAACTACCCAAACTCCGTCTGCTTGGCTTGCCGGTTGGAAAAGAACTCGCCGCGGCCGAGAAGAGTCGCTGCCAGCAGCTTCTCCCCGGCGCTCGTTTTCCTAATCGCCAGCGTTCTCGCCTCTGCCGACACGAAGCTTTAGCGTGCTTACGTGGCAGCGTTGGCTTCGGCTGGTGTGAGCGCTGCCCGCGATCGGCCTTGAGCCCTCTCGCTCTCTTCTTGATCGGCCCTCTGGGCCATGCGGCTGCGCAGCGTTCTGCCCTGCTGCGATTGGGTCCTGCTGCTCTGCCGGTGTGTTCGGCCGTGCTGATGTGTTGGCTTTGCCGTTGTGGCTCTGCCGTTGTGTTGGCTCTGCCGATGTGTTGGCTCTGCCGGTATGGCTCTGCCGATGTGTTGGCTCTGCTGTTGTGGGTATGCAGGCTCCGTTGTGATCCGGGCGATGTTACCGCTGTTGCTTTTGTCGTCGACTGTACTGCGGTCCCTGTTGCTATGCGGCTGCTTTTGCCGTTGATCGGCATGGGTGCTGGGTTCGGCAGTGTGTGTGCGTGCGACTAACTGTGCTCCTGTCCATGCGGCCTGGTGGCCTAAGTCTAAACTATTTACAGGTGCCCTTCGTGGGTCTTGTCATCTCTCTACGCTAAGATTACTTTAACTATAATTCCTTACTAGCTAACTTATTACTATACCCTAAATCCCAACTTAAACTAACTATTTATATTATGTACATATATGTGAGGGCCAGATCGGGTCCTCACACCCCATCCCTACTTCGGGTGTGGTGACGAATCTTGACGGACCCGCCGCTTTGTGCGATCTGTACGTGGTATCGTGTGGCTCCCACGTCGACTAGAAAGCGGGCGTTGCCTCTCCCCATCTGGAGGCGGTACCGCGTCTGCAGCTCTAGGGGGAGCCGCGCCAGGGGCGTGTCCCAGCCTGGAGGGGTGGGGACGTGGACATCGTCGTCGGAGTCCGAGTCGGGCTCGGTCTCGGTGTCGTTACCGGGTTCTGGGTGGCGGTCGTCGTTGGGCTCGGCGTGGTGGTCATCGTTGGGCTCGGCGCGGTGTTCGTCGTGGGGCTCGGCGTCTGGCAAGGAATCGTCTTCGCTGAAAGCCTCTGCGGCGGGTCAAGGTGCTGGGCGCCGTCGATGGTTGGCCAAGATTCCTGGCCCGTCTCCATCCTGCCGTGGTGCTGCTGGGGGCATCCCTTGGCGGAAACGCCATCGCCACGCGTCCGTGGCCGGCAGGGGTCTGACCCGCTGGACGGGTCGCACAGCCGCCGACGGGCGGTTCTCGTCCGGCTGTGGTTGGTTGGCGATCGGCTGGGGCTGGCTCGTGGCTGTGTCGGCCTCGCTGGTGGCCACCGACTTCCCATTCGCCGCGAGGAGCACCTGGTTAACTGCCTCTCAAGGGCGACGCGGGTGATGGCACGGCTACGAGATGCTGCTGATGTGGTGGGGCCGGTTGGAGAGACCAGCAGTTGCTGCAGCCGTCTCCTGGCCGTGGCGACGTCGTGGACCGGGGACGCGCTGGGTCCGGGGCGGACCAAAGGCTGCACCCTGGCTGGGCGTCTCGGGGTGCTCACGGGCGTTCGGGGACTCCCGATTTGGTGGACGGACCGCTCCGTCGTCGGCCCAGACCAGTGGGTGGTCTGATCAGAACCCCGTCACGGCGCTGTCGGGGTTCCTGCCTGGACCGAGAGGGTGGGTCTCGGTCCTCGAGATGTCCTCATAGATCGGCCGGCTGGTCGTCGTTGTGAGCTGGGCTGGCGCCGGCGGCTCAGCTGGTGCGTGGCCGGCTCGTGTCGAGATGGGCCAGGTCGAACATAAAGTCAATGTCCGGACCCTCGTTGCCCATGGCACCTACCAGTTTCTCCAGCGTCAGGCCCTCGCACCAGGAGGGGCTGATCGGTGGCTCGGCGGTGTCCTCTACTCCGGGGTCTGCGTGCTCTGGCTGTGCTGGGGCTGTGGTTGGCCGGGCTCCCTCGGGAGTCCTATCTGGGATCGGCGGTGAGGAACAGGACTCGATCCTGTGTTCCTGTAAATTTGGATTCATCGACGAAGCGTTTGTTTTCTGGTGGTTTTTCCTTTTCCTTGTGTAAAAACTTCTTATTGCGCAGTTTTTTAAAGTTTGGTGCAGCGGCGCGGTGCGATCGATTACTCGATATCCTTGGTTTATCGAGACGGCCTTGTCCCTCGGTTGGTCTGGCAACCCCATCCGATGATGGCACGAAGATGGGTCCATCTGATAACCCTGCTGCTCCTGTTTTAAACTTTAAGTGTAGATACGGAGAATATAAAATGATAAGCTGGGGTCGCTGCTGGACATGCGAGGCGCGGCTGCCCTCTTTGTCCGTCTTCTTTCTGTCGATCCAGCGTCGTGATCGTTGCTTGTATTTGGCCCGAGGGGAACCTGGGCGGTGTGGTCTTCCCCCTGCGGGGGTGGGGACGTTGGACGAGCGCATTCATCAGCAAGTGGCCCCCTGACACCTTGGTATCCTCGGCCAGGGCTTCAGCCTCGTGGCTCTCCAGGTCTTCGTCTGTCGTGGTGATCTCGGCGCGTTGGGTATTCTCGTGGTGTTCGTCGTTGTCTTCGGTGCCACCTTGGTGATACGGCTTCAGGCTATTGATGCTGGCGGTGCGTCGACGGCGGCTCTGAACTTCTTGAAGTCGAACTATGTTTGGGGAGAGGAATTTCACGACCCGATAGGGTCCGTCGTACTTTGCGGCCAGCTTGGCGGCGAATGCTTCGGCGGCGTTGGATAACACATGGCGCACCAGGACTTGGGATCCCAATGCCGGTCGCCAATCCCGTCGGCGGAGATTGTAGTGCCTGCCTTGCGCGGCGGTGGCCCGCTTAGCGTTGTCTCGGGCTACCTTGAAAATGTTTCGTAGCTGCTGGCTTCTTTCCTCGGGTGGAATGGCTGCGGTTCCTCTTCCTGGCGTGACCTCGTCGTAGAGCGTGTTGGGCAGGCGTGGTTCCCGTCCCTGGACAAGAAACGCGGGGCTAAAACCCGTGGTGTCCGACACACTGCTGCTCACAGCAATGGAGATCTCTGGGAGCAATTGGTCCCATGTATTTTGTGGTGTGTCGCCTAGATATTGCGCTATCATGGTCTTCACCGTCCGGTTCGCTCTCTCTGTTGGTTTTTGCCGAGGCGTGTATGGCGCGGTATATTGTAGTTCCATTTCCATGGACTTACAGAACGCCTGGAAGGCTTTGCTTGTGAACTGAGTCCTATTGTCACAAACCAAAGTCTTCGGGATCCCGAAACGGCTGAGGATCCGTTCGCGGAAGGCTCGCTCCAGATACGGCACTGTGGCCCGTCGTAGGGGTACGAGTTCGACCCATTTGCTAAACATGTCGAGGAATACGAGTAGGACCGTGTTTCCCTGCTTGCATCGGGGAAGGGGTCCCACGAAGTCGGCGCATAGAATCTGAAAAGGCTCGTCGACCTGGCGGGTGAACATCTTTCCGGCCGGTCTCTCCTGGCTCACCTTGAACTGTTGGCAGCTAAGACATCGTCGCACGTAGATGGCTACTTCCCGGAACAGTCCGGGCCAGTAGTATTTCTGGGCCACCCCTGTACTGGTTTTACGGATGCCCAGGTGTCCCGCGGTGGGGTGGTCGTGGCACTCTTGTAGTACTCCCTCTCCCTCGTTCGAGGACACCCACGCACAATTTCCTGGGCGTGTACTCTTCTTCTTCGGGGTGCAGGCCTATGCGTCGGTATAATTGCCCGTTTTCCTCGCGATAGTCCGGGTATTTGGCCGGCTCCTGCCGGATCCTGTGGAGCATCTTGGTGACCTGCAAGGGTTCTCCTGAACTTGCGCCCGCTGGGCGGTGGAAAGTGGTTGGCGCGGCCAGGGCGTCGGCAACTAGTCGATAAGTGATATCGTATTGGAATTGCTGCAAATCCAGTGCCCACCGGGCTATCCGACCTGTGGGGTTGTCGATGGAGTTTAACCATTTTAGCGCGTGATGGTCGGTGAGTACCTCGAACCGGTATCCTTCGACGTAGCAGCGCATCTTGCGAATGGCCCATACTATGGCTAGGCATTCCTTCTCCGTTACGGAGTAACTTCGCTCGGCAGCGTTGAGCCGGCGGCTGGCGTAGGCGATGACGCGCTCTTGCTTTGCTATGGTCTGCGTGAGTACGACTCCAAGGCCGTATTCGCTGGCATCGGTTTGGAGAACGAACTTCTCCGAGAAGTCCGGACATGCGAGGGTCGGTGCCTCCTTGAGTAGATCCTTGAGTCCTTGAAAAGCCTGCTCCTGCTTCGAAGTCCATTCCCACTTCCAGTCCTTTTTCAGGAGGGAAGTCATTGGTTCCACCACGTCGGCGAAGTTGGGCACAAAACGTCGATACCAAGACGCCAGCCAAGGCATCGGCGGAGCTCCTTCAGGTTTGTGGGTGGTGCCAGCTCTCGAATGTCTGGATTCCAGCCTCGCTGATAACGTGGCCGAGGTACTTGATGCTCCTTTGGAAATACTGGCACTTGTCTCGATTTATGCACAGATTCGCCTCTCTTAGTCGCCGGAATACTTTCTGTAGGTTCCGGACATGCTCCTGGAGCGTGGATCCGATCACAATGATCTTCTAAATAGGCAAAGGCATGGAGCTCCATGTCGGGGCCAATCGCGGTGCCCAGGGCTCGTTGGAAAGTTGCCGGGGCCGAGTGTAGGCCGAAAGGCATCACCTTCCAGTGAAATAGTCCACGACAGGGAACAGTGAATGCCGTACATTCACGGCTAGCTGGGGCCACTGGTATCTGCCAGTACCCGGGCATGGCGAAGCCGCTCCAGGATGTGGTGAATCCTCGGCAGAGGGTAAGCGTCGGGAACTGAGTTCTCATTCAACTGTCTGTAGTCGACGCACATCCTGACATCTCCCTTCTTTTTAGCGGCGATGACGATCGGCGCGCTATGGTCGTCGAGTTCTTTGGCCAGGCGCTCGGAAATGAAACTGTGCGAGGCCCCCGTATCCAAGGCAGCGGTAAGGGGTCGTCCCTCGACCGTAACCTGAACGCGAATACGGTTTTGATCCTGCCGGATCACAGGTTCTACTGTCGTTGGGCACTTGCTGGGATCCTCGAGAAGTTGCCTGATACTCGAGGCCCTTATCCGTTTCCCGGCGGTTGGTTCCTGCAGCATTCGATGGTTCGAATTCCCTGTCTGCCACAATCCCAACAGAACATGGTTTTGCGATTACGGCACTCTGCGACGTAGTGCACGTCCTGGCCGCAGTTTCGGCAGGCGGTGCTTACGTTGATGGTTCCCAGGGGGCGGGACTCGCGGCTCTGGCTAGGCGGTGGATTACGTCGGACCACGTCAGTTGTGGCCCCCCGGGGTCGGGGTGGCTGTGCGGCGTTGGGGGGAGTGTATCTTGGTTCCACTTTAGTCCGTGGGGTGTGGCTGCTCCATGGATTCTCTGCGTCTGCTCGGCCTGTGATGTATCCTCGGATGGGTCGGCCTCCACGGCTGCGGGCGACCTCGAAGTTGACCACCAGTTGTGTCAGTTCGGCCAAAGTCTTAAAATCTTGGCGACGGGTAAACATCTGGTATTCTGGCAGCATATTTTCGTATATACGCTTCAGTTCCTGCTCTGATGTAAATCCTGCACGGCGCATCTGTAGTCGGAGGTCAACAAGGTATTCCTTAAAGGGTTCGTGCGCCTTCTGGTAGAGCGTACGAATTTCGTCGTCGAGCCGTTGATAGTACCGGGGCGGCAAAAAGAATTCCAGAAATTCTTTCCGGACCTCGGTCCTCGCTCGTCCCTGTAGACCACTGGTTCGGAACCAGTTCTCGGCTCAGCCAGTTAGAAGAACGATGATGACGTGAGACAGGTACTTCCGGTCGACCCTGTAAGTTTCTGCCCGCTCTTCCAGATGCTCCATCAAGCTGAGTGGGTCGGAAGTGCCATCGAAAGACAAACCGCATTTGGTCATCTTGTCTATTAGCATCGGGGCGCGGGGCTCCCTCGGATTTTCCTCGAGTCCCGGCGGACGGAGAACCACTGCGCGGTACTGCCAGGGTGTGGCTGGTGCTCGGAGCATCGTTCTGTCGGTTCCGATTCGCAGCGGCGATAGCGGTTTGGTATCCCCGGAGGGTGCGTTACCATACCTATACTCAAGTTCTCCGAGTAAATATTTTTCATGCCTAGACTTAATGTCTGGTTTTCACCAAATTGAACTTGAAAAAAGTTCCAGGGATATAACGTCATTTTCAACGAGCAATGGCTCGTATCGCTTTACGCGATTACCATTTGGCTTGAAAATAGCCCCAAATTTATTCCAGAGAATAATGACTATCGCTTTCTCAGGATTAGAACCGTCTCAAGCATTTCTTAATTTGGATGACTTAATAGTCATAGGATGTTCCGAAAAACATATGCTCAAGAACTTAACTGATGTCTTTGATAAATGTAGGAAACTTAACCTAAAGTTACATCCTGAAAAATGTTCATTTTTCATGCATGAAGTCACATTTTTGGGACATAAATGCACTGATAAAGGAATCTTGCCAGACGACAAAAAATATAACGTCATTAAGAACTATCCAGTCCCACATGACGCGGACAGCGTTAGACGATTCGTTGCATTTTGCGTTTACTATAGGCGCTTTATAAAAAATTTTGCCGAATATTCTCGTCACATAACCAGGTTATGTAAAAAAGATGTAAAATTCGAATGGTCATCTGAATGCCAGAATGCCTTTGATCATCTGAAAACGGCATTTATAAATCCAACCTTGTTACAATATCCAGATTTCTCTTAAGAATTTTGCATAATAACTGATGCAAGTAAGCAAGCGTGTGGAGCGGTTTTAACTCAAAGCCATAATGGACTCCAACTTCCAATTGCATATGCATCAAGATCTTATACTAAAGGAGAAAGTAACAAGAGTACTACTGAGCAGGAATTAGCTGCTATTCATTGGGCTATAACACATTTTCGACCATATATTTATGGTAACCATTTCACAGTTAAAACAGTCCATAGACCGCTAACTTATTTGTTTCCAATGGTAAATCCAAGTTCGAAATTAACACGTATGAGGCTTGAAATAGAGGAATTTGATTTTACGGTAGAATACCTGAAGGGCAAAGATAACTTCGTAGCTGATGCGTTATCAAGAATAACCATCAAAGAACTACAAAATATTACTGGAACTATAAATAAAGTCACTACAAGAAATCAAAGTAGACAGAAATCCTGCGCAGGAGAACAAAAAACAGAATTGCCTAGGCAATCTGAAGAAAAAGCTTCAAAGCCCAACGTATATGAAGTCATTAATAATGATGAAGTACGTAAAGTAGTGACCTTGCATGTAAATAATAAAATGTGTTTATTTAAACACGGAAAGAAAATTACAGCAATGATGTTAGCGATTTGTATAATAATGGAACCTTTGACTTAGGTCAATTCTTACAAAGGCTTGAAAAGCAGGCCGGTATTAACAAAATCAGCCAACTCAAGGTGGCACCGTGGGAAAATATCTTTGAACTAGTTTCAATTGATAATTTAAAATAATGGGCTACTCAACCCGGTGACCAAAATAAATAATAAAAAAGAACAAGAAGCAATACTGTCTACATTCCATGACGATCCAATACAAGGAGGTCACACAGGCATTACAAAAACCTTGGCCAAGGTCCAGAGACACTACTACTGGAAAAATATGTCCAAAGACATAAAAGAGTACATAAGGAAATGTCCAAAATGCCAAAACGACTAAAAATACAAAGACCCCACTAACAATAACAGAAACTCCGCAAAGAGCTTTCGATAGGGTAATTGTGGATACAATTGGTCCACTACCAAAATCTAACACTGGAAATGAATACGCAGTAACAATAATCTGCGATTTGACAAAGTATTTGCTAGCAATACCAATACAAAATAATAGTGCAAACACAGTAGCGAAAGCTATATTCGAAGATTATATTTTAAAGTACGGTCCAATGAAGACGTTCATTACGGACATGGCAACAGAATATAAAAATTCGAAAATTGAAGACTTATGTAAATACTTAAATATCAAAAACATAAGTTCTACTGCACACCAACACCAGACTGTCGAAACAGTGGAACAAAGCCACAGAACACTTAACGAGTTCATACGCTCATATATCTCAGTTGATAAAACAGATTGGGATGTATGGCTACAATACTTCGTATATTGTTTTAATACAACCCCCTCTATGGCACATGATTATTGTCCATACGAGTTAGTCTTTGGTAAATCTTCAAATTTGCCAAAACATTTCAATAGCATAGATAGAATATAACCATTATATAATATACAAGATTATGCTAAGGAATCTAAATTTAGATTGGAACAGGCATATAGGAGAGCTAGAATAATGCTAGATATTAACAAACAAAAACAAAAACATAGGTACGACAAAAAAAACTTAGATTTGGAATTAAAAATACGAGACCAGGTTTTATTTAAAAATGGAACTTGTCATAAGTTAGACTTTAAATATACAGGTCCTTATAAGGTAGAATCAATAGGAGATAGAGATAACATAACCATAACAAATATTAAAAATAAAATACAAGTAGTACACAAGGATAGATTAAAACCATTTATTCCATAACCAATTTAGTTATTTTTATATTTCACGTAGGCCATACATAGGATAAATCCCATACATAGCATAATACTATTAAAATCATAATACATAAGGTAACTAAAATTACAAAAAAAAAATAAAAAAATTTTAAACTAAAAAAAAAAAAAAAAAAAATGTTTATATAAATATATATATAATTATAAAATAACTTCACTATATTACGTTATTTTTCAAAATGAGGGAGACGTAGTATTCACATATATCGAATACTTACTGTACTTAACGGGTACACACTGTAACACTTAGTTGCAATGTTTATTTAAGGTCTCGGTCATAAACCTCAAGTAGACGAAATATGAACTACCCACTTATGTATGTATTGGGACTTAAACCTCCCTAGCTTTAAATTCATATTGATTAAGACACAGACGAATGTGAGCTCGGAGCGACAACAAATAATGAAGACTAAATCAAACTTGAACTTATTACACAATAAAAGAAACCCAAATTAAAATCAAATTAAAACCCTGCCTAATTATTTACTGGAGGACCTGCTAAGCCTATCACACTATCCTTGTTCTTAGTTATCCTTGGTGGTATCCTTACTGGTTCCTGGTGTTACTCCGTTTGAAATTCGCGATCGACTGTCACAATATCGTTGCGGTCGGCCTTATATACCAGGCGCAGCTGGCCTCGGGCTTCCCTCCTTGTAAAGAAAACCAATGTGTGCGAGAGGGCGAGAGGGACATAGGCAGGGTTGGAGTGGCCGAAACGACCCGTAAAGGATCAAGGGGGCGTGGCAGCGAGTTGGCAGGAGCAGCCCCGTCATCCGGGCGCCGACTCCTGGTAGAGATCACTGCCCGCGAGGGAGATGGCCAAGGGAACGCTCCGTCGACCGGAAGCGCTTCCCAACCAGGCGAGAGGGCATCCGAGCCGGGTGCGGCCACGTCGTCCGTGCACCGGCCCTGAGTCCGGAATCCCAAGTGGAGAACGGGCCCGTTAACCGTTTGCCGTCTCCTGATCGGGAGAGGAAAGGGGCATCCGGGCTGGGTCGCGGCCACGTCAACCGTGTACCGCCCCTTGAGCCTGGAGATATTCCCTCGAGTGGGGAACAGCCCCGTCAACCGGGCGCCGTCTTCTGATCGGGAGAGGAAAGGGGCATCCGGGCTGGGGCCGTGTACCGCTCCGCGAGTCCAGAGTATTCCCTCGAGTTGGAACAGCCCCGTCAACTGGAACCGTCTCCGGGTCGGGAGAGTAGGAAAAAGGCGCGGCACTCGTGGCGTTTGAGGCCCCGTCATCCGGGCGCCGCGTACGTCCTTTGGCCCCGCTGCCGAGTTAGAGTCCGACGAAGAAGGGGAAACGGGGAAATCTAAATGAGGCGCAACTTAAACAACCCTATCCTCCTAATCGTAACATTTATTAAATCTGAGTCAACTTAAACAACCCTATCCCTCTGTCCCTTACTCGCACGCACCGGTGATCCCACGCGGGGTTTGGCCCGAGGCCCAGCTCACCCAATTACTCCTCCAGAGTGGGGGCAGGCAATCCAGGTTGGTGGCCACCCACGTGTCCATGTCGCGGCTCCGCGTGGCGATCCTCGTGGTTATGTCGATTATCCGCTGCGGCTCCAAGACTCAGTCTGCTTGGCTTGGCGGGTGAAAACGAACTACCCAAACTCCATCTGCTTGGCTTGCCGGTTGGAAAAGAACTCGCCGCGGCCGAGAAGAGTCGCTGCCAGCAGCTTCTCCCTGCCGCTCGTTTTCCTAATCGCCAGCGTTCTCGCCTCTGCCGACACGAAGCTTTAGCGTGCTTACGTGGCAGCGTTGGCTTCGGCTGGTGTGAGCGCTGCCCGCGATCGGCCTTGAGCCCTCTCGCTCTCTTTTTGATCGGCCCTCTGGGCCATGCGGCTGCGCAGCGTTCTGCCCTGCTGCGATTGGGTCCTGCTGCTCTGCCGGTGTGTTCAGCCCTGCCGATGTGTTGGCTCTGCCGGTATGGCTCTGCGGTTGTGGCTCTGCCGTTGTGTTGGCTCTGCCGATGTGTTGGCTCTGCCGGTATGGCTCTGCCGTTGTGTTGGCTCTGTCGATGTGTTGGCTCTGCCGGTATGGCTCTGCCGTTGTGTTGGCTCTGCCGGTATGTTGGCTCTGCCAGTATGTTGGCTCTGCCGGTATGGCTCTGCCGATGTGTTGGCTCTGCTATTGTGGGTATTCAGGCTCCGTTGTGATCCGGGCGATGTTACCGCTGTTGCTAAGCGGGCTTTTGTCGTCGACTGTACTGCGGTCCCTGTTGCTATGCGGCTGCTGTTGCTATGCGGCTGCTTTTGCCGTGGATCGGCATGGGTGCTGGGTTCGGCAGTGTGTGTGCGTGCGACTAACTGTGCTCCTGTCCATGAGGCCTGGTGGCCTAGGTCTAAACTATTTACAGGTGCCCTTCGTGGGTCCTTGTCATCTCCCTACGCTAAGATTTCTTAAATAATAATTCCTTACTAGCTAACTTATTACTATACCCTAAATCCCAACTTAAACTAACTATTTATATTATGTACATATATGTGAGGGCCAGATCGGGTCCTCACAGCCCTTACAACTCTACAGTCCAGTTATCGGGTTTCCACTGTACAAAACATAAAAGCACCCGCGCATATATGCATATCTACATAATCCAACATTTACATATAAATTTTCTGCACTGACATACCTAAACTAAACTACGCACAACAACATCAAGCAAAAACAATTACATCAAACGCACTTCAATCCACAAGGGTGCGATCGCAATTGTTTGGTCCAAGTTTCTGACTTCACCGTCGCAGCAGCCGTGTTGTTATTGTTGTTGTATTTTTCCTATTTCTTATCTCTACTGCGTCCCTCGCTGACGGCATAACACAGTGAGCCCTCCCGAACCAAAAATATTTTTTTTTGTTTATAATTAATAATTAATCTAGCAATTTATTCAAGCTCTACTTCCGAGCCAAAGATTACATATCGGTTCCTAAATCATCAAGATCACGGAAACTCCGGTCAACATTTGTTATTTCCGATTGTAACATTTCGCTAACCTCAGCTTCAGCAGCAGCCGTGCTTTTGTTTTCCCGCATATGCCCGTTACATATGTGCATATATACATATATATATATAAGCTTTCCGTCCAAAGAAGCTAGGTGTTTTTTATTCCGCCAATTCCAAGTGACTAATAAGGTTCAACTTTCACAATTAATTCGAGTCCGAAAATGCCCATAAGCGACGACGATCCGCATGGACAGATCCCAATCCGCTTCTCCGCGCCCAACTCCACTAAAGCCAAAGGCCGCCATTGCCATTTCAAAGACAAAAAGCGACAGCTCCGTGAACCCTAGCCCCGGTCCTTCGTCAAGGTTCACTCGTTCGACCACAAAAATGGCTGAAACTGCCATGGACGTTGAGAAAGTTTATTTCCACGACAGCCCGGGTAAGAAAATTCGTAGAAAATATCCACACTCAGAGCGCCCCTGAAACGGAAAAATTTTCTCCTGGCATGTGCCAAGTCCATCGGGACAAAATCTGGGCCCTGTGGGATAAGGTGGAGAAAAGCTATGAAAGCTGCTCCGACATTCTTGCCGAGTCCCCCGACAGTACTCCCACCGCGACAGTGCTGAAATCACAGTACAGCGACTGTTATTCCGTTTACTCGAGATGTGTTGTCCAACTTCAGGGCATAATACGGGTTGTCGCCTGCCACCGGTGGACACCGAAGTCTTCACTGGTGACTATCTTCGGTGGCCCACGTTCAGAGACCTTTTTACAGCGATATATATCCAAAATTCGCGTCTCACACCGGTAGAGAAGTTGTTCCACTTGTTATCCAAAACAAGTGGCGTCGCGCATGCTATTGTGTCTAAAGCCCCGCTAACCAACGTAGGTTTTATCTCCGCTTGGCGAAGCCTCACCGACCGATTTGAGAATCGACGGATACTGGTCAACAGCCAGTTGAAAATCCTTTTCAAAATCCAGGCTGTCCCCCAAGAGTCCGGATCCGCTTTGAAGGAGCTTTAGGGCGCTATCCAGAGCTGTTTGACAGCCTTAGATATGTCCTCCATTCAGATCGAGGCTTGGGACTTTCTTCTCATCTATACGATTTCGTCCAAGCTTCCAAAACTCACTCTGTCCATGTGGGAACAATCCGTTCGTGATAAATCCGAAATCTCAAGTTGGAGACAGTTGGATTCCTTCCTGACTGAGCGTCATCGCACATTGGAGGCCATTGAAGACATAAGGCCTAGCGTCTTTGGGCACCTTCCGCCACGATCGCCTAACGCCACCGCCCCTGTGCGCCGGCTTCATTTCAATGAAGCCAGGGTGGCTCCTTTACCCCGAGGGTGTGACCTGTGTTCCAGCAACAATCACCCCGTGTGTGTATGTCCGCGTTTCCTGGCAATGAGTGTGAATGATCGAACAGACTTCGTCAAAAGCGGCAGCGAAACTGCACTAGCTCCCACTCCTGCTTCACGTGCCGTGGCCGGCATCACACTCTGCTGCACCTCGACAATCCGATTGCTAACGCACCAAGTACCCCCGCTCCGTCTAGTCCACGACCCACACCTACTTCGAGAAACGCGACAGTCTCCGCTGACAACTCCATAGCACCCATTAGTCGAGTGTTTGTGTTCTCCACGCGTATTTCCCATGCATCCGAGGTTTCCAAAGAAATACTCTTTGCCAAAAGCCATGCGACCGACTTGCAACGCAGACGTACTCAAGGTAATCAGTCCTACCGTTGCCGAGTCTGTGGCGGAATCCACCCGCTTCGGAAATGCCAACAGTTCCTCCGGCTCACTGCTGAGAAGATACTCCGCGCGGTTCTCTCCAACCGCTATTGCTCAAACTGTTTGGCCCACGAACATTCCGAGGGAACTTGTCACAGTGGTGACCTATGCAAGATATGCAATCGGCACCACCATACGCTCCTACATATGCACGAAAATATAGTGCACGTACACCGTTCGCCTTATCGAGCGCCTCCTTACTTCTAGTTCCTCACTCTTATCTTATACTTTTCATCTAGATCCGTCATCAGATGACTCTACTTCCACACAGCCACGA
>VNJR01008079.1:0-159700 GCA_008042585.1 Drosophila punjabiensis
TTGCACTATTGGGACCCAAAGGCATCTCACTTTACACCAGTGATGCTCATCTAGCTATAATGCACTATTGGGACAAAAAGGCATCTCACTTTACGCCAGTGATGCTCATCTAGCTATAATGCACTATTGGGACAAAAAGGCATCTCACTTTACGCCAGTGATGCTCATCTAGCTGTATTGCACTATTGGGACAAAAAGGCATCTCACTTTACACCAGTGATGCTCATCTAGCTATAATGCACTATTGGGACAAAAAGGCATCTCACTTTACGCCAGTGATGCTCATTTAGCTATATTGCACTATTGGGACCCAAAGGCATCTCACTTTACACCAGTGATGCTCATCTAGCTATATTGCACTTTTGGGACCCAAAGCCATCTCACTTCACCACAGTGATGCTCATCTAGCTAATTTGCATTATTGGGGGAAAATGGCATCTCACTTTTTAATAGAGATGCTCACACGCCACCAGTGATGCTCATCTAGCTATATTGCAATATTGGGACCAAAAAGCATCTGACTTACCATCAGTGATGCTCGTGCATATCACTTGCTTGTGATGCGAATCTAGCTAAAATTGCGATATGGGGAAGAAGTGGCATCTCACTTGCCAATAGTGATGCTCATCTAGATGTAGATGCAGCAGAAGGTGGATTTTTTTGGTGAAAATTATTATTTAAATCATCGTAACCAAAGCTGCTGCTTTGCAACATTATTTTTGTTGTTTTTGGCCAAAGTCTTAGCTTTGCTTTGTTTTGATTCAAAGCCGACTTGACCTCGAATCTGGAGAATGTTCATTTTGACAATGTAACCCCAAATATGTCTAGATCAACTCGGCTGTTACTGCTGATCAAGAATATATATGCTGAATAGGATAGAAAATTGCTTTTTTGTGGTGTTTTAAGCTCCTGACTGAAATTATAATGCCTCGCAAGTGAATTAAACATTTGCAGGAATTTAAAGGTAAGAGATTTTAGTAATAAATGTACCTTAAAAGAGTTTTTGATATTATGTTTACTAAAATTAATTTTAATATAGATTTATAAACAGAACAGGAAAGGTAATTTTACAAACGTAAAAAGATAGATAAATAATAATAAATAATAAATATACGTAAAGCTGGCCAACTCTTCAGTACTTACTGTGGCTTTCCCCCGATTCTCCTACATATATATATATATATATATGTATATATATATCCATTAACTTTTGCATCGCCATCGCTGAAGCCAACGCCTGATCGGCTGCCAATTGTATAATTTTGTCATTTCAGTCAGCGAAAAATGCAAAAAATGTAATTTGCAGCAACAATTGGGGGAAAGTGGTATTTTGATTAATCGTCGATTTGCATGCGAATGCGGAAATAAAATAAAAAAAAGAGAAAGAAAAAGCTGGCCAAGAAAAGCAATCCATATAAAAAGGAGTAAACGGAAAGCAATTTTTGTTGGCTGTGACTTGGGGATACTCTGTGAGGGAAAATTTATTTATAAACTTGGTAACTTTGAAAGAAAATAAAAGGAAAAGAAAGCATTTAATATCCCATAACTAAGAGGGTAAGTTTAATAGTAGTTTTAGGGGATCTGCCTAATAATTGCTGCCTTTTCTTCAAATTCTGATTTTAAAATATGCTCAAGATTTGCCATTAACTAAAGCTTTTAATTGCTTAAAACTGCTTGAATTTCGTAATCAAAATTATTTACTAAAAATTAAAATAAAGTCTTTTCTCCTCGCCGTACATACCCCGACCTTATCCATTGTTTAAAGTGTATCACAACAACTTCCTGTTACATTTAACAGGCCATGGAAAGCCCAGACCGAACGAGTGGTAGAAAAAAAAAGAAGGAGAAGCGAATCAAAATAAAAATAAAAATAAAAATCAGAAAGAAAAAAGAAAGAGAACAACGGCGGGCATAAAAGGGAAGCGTGCCTGAAAATTGTGTTGATTTTTCAGCATTTTTGTTGGCCTCGAATCGGTTGGCTCTATTTACACGGCGTATACGTAATGCGTATACGCAATGCGAATATGAGCAGTGACTGCCTGCTGAATGCGGTATGCATTTGTTGTTGGCCCAGCACTTGGTCCCATTTGTGGGCATTTCAATCACTCTGCTGTTCCTCAGAATAAAAATCAGAATCGAAATCTGAATCTGAATCGATTTTGGATCGCTGAGAATCCGGAATAGATCGCCTTGCCCAATGGTCTGTTCACTCGTTCTGGTCACGCTTAAAGGGAGCTTGGAGTAGGAAAAGGGGACGAAGGAAAAGGCGACCCTAATTACAGTTAATTGGTGCCTGCTGGGGGGGTTGGGGAAGGAAAATCTGAGGGGACTTTCACGGCTGATGGGCGATGCTTATACGCACTGCGCGACAGGGCAAAAATACACAATTTTCCACTTTGTACTAATCAAGAACTCATTATCCTTCATTATGCTTTTCAAGTTGCCGTGTTGGCGACATCCTGCGCCCGCCTCCTGCCTCCCGTCTCCGGTCTCCGGTCTCCCCTTTCTCCCGCATCCTTGTCGTCGCCAGAGCAGCTGCAATTGCAATGCGTCGACGCCGGAGATGGAGTAAGGCGAGAGGCACTGCAAGAAAATGGGATTTAATTAAGTATTTACTATCTTTGAGATATAAATTGTAAGATTTATATAAGTTTGATGTATAATAAAGAAATTATATACCTTATTTTTGAGAGTTGTATTTATTTATTGATCTATTTACAAGCTAAGGCTTACCCCTTTCTCCCCGTGTGGCACTCCTTTCTATGATATCCGTTGGCTGGCTCCACGGGAGCCATCATTCATGTGGTCGGTCTGCTTTGGTTTGCCCGCTTTGCTCAGCGAAAAAGGGAGCCCGCAACTGCTGAGCTTAAATTATGCACAATTTTATAAATGCCACGGCAAATGTCGACACAAATACACTCGGGAGAGGCAGGGAAAGGGGCAGGGGAAACTGCAAGCTGAAATGGAAATGGGAAGCGGAATGGGATGCGGGATCAAAGGATCAGGACACACATGAGCACTTAGCCAGGACGTGACTGCGGTCAGCATAAATAACAGGTCAAGGCGCCGACGAAGAACAAGGAGATGCGGGCACGGAATGCAGAGTCCGTCCGATTCCTTAGGACCCTTTGAAACAATTACGGAGGAGAAGGAGCAGTGGACAAGATGTATTTTTCCATTTTGATGCTCAGCACTTGATGCCGGAGATTTCAACCATTTAAGTTATGATTATTCCAGAAAAAGTTGCATTAAGCATTACACATTTTGTAAGTTTGTTTAGGAACAATTATAATGTAATAATTACCAATTTGCTTATGCTTCTTCCTTGAAAAGGACTAGACTAGTCGGCGCCCAAGTAACTGGGCCGACACAGAGCTTAATGTGCCTTTAATGAACGCACGCCAAATGGCCAAATGGCTCGAAGAAGAAAAAGGAGCATTGAGAGCCCCGCAGGACACCATGAAAAGCGCTAATAAAGTGCACTTGTCGCCGCCGCCGCTCCAAAGGCGAAGACCATCAACTAATGGCCAGCGTTGGCCAGCGGTCCTGCTCGGCCTAGCCCAGGTCCTTCTTCCAGGCCAGTCCAGGGCGTGACTGTGGCCGGAGTAGCCTTGTTTACTACTTGCCATAACAAGGACACAGGAGGGGGTCGTTGTCCTCGTTGGGGGGCGTTTCTAATTTCAGTCTGCGGCGCATAAATCTTGGCTCCTGACACACAGAGCGAGAGAGAGCTCTTTCTCGCTCACCCACTGCAGTCGGTTAAAATTATTGTTATTGCCGCGCGAGTGTTTGTTAAAATTTTTGCAATTAAGTTTCCCCCTTTCCATCCCTCCTTTTATTTGTCGTTGAGTGACCTTTTAGCAGAACGGCCGGCCCGCGACCTTTGGCCAAAAGAGGGGGGTAAAGCAGGTGAGCATTCAGCATTCAGCTGGCTGTTTAATGACTCCACGTAGTCGCATGTGTGAAGTGTGCGGCGTGGCACACTTCATTAAATGCGCATATAATTTGCGAGTCTCCCCGAGCTTCGAACCCTCTTTTAATTGCCCCAATGTGGCACGACGGGCCAGGGGTGAGGGGTCGCAGGTGACTCCGTGGCACTGTGGAGCAGAAACAGGAGTCTTGTGCTCATAACCAAGTCAAGCAGGCAGCCAGGCAGAAACTCTAATTCGGTTTTTATGCTGAATATGCTGAATATTCAAGGAAAGTCTGGGATATCAATACAGCATACTAAAAGCTAATGGTTAGTAGTAGTATTTCCATTTCTCCTTTCCTTGTTCTCCTTTTTCCTTTCCTTGTTTCTCCTTTCCTTGTTTCCATCTTACTGTAGTTATGTTGCCCAATTTTCCTGATTTAACCCACTGTGCCTCAGGCCTGGGCTCCTTCCTAACACCTTCCTCACGGCTTTCTAGACCATTTTCTTGTTTGTTTTATTGCAATTGCATTACAAAGTCGCAGCTGCCGACAGGTGCGGAGGGTGGGGCAGGTGTGGCAAGAGGCAAGTGGCAAGTGGCAAAAGGGATGGCCCCCGAAATGTTATTCATAGCTGAAGCGGAACGAACGCTTATTACACCTTTTAATTGGGAATTTATGGCAGGCCGAGTGGCTGGGAAGGAAAGCGGTTAATTTACAGCTTTGTATACCTTGAAGCACCACCACCCACCAGGCACCGCCCAACCACCCCTCGCCTCTACGGTCTACGGTCTACGGTCAATTTATGTCGCCCACCTTCGACCTTGAGGGATAAGCAAATAATCCCCTTATAATTAGCAGCAAACAGGACGGGCAAAAAACGTTGACAACAATAGTCCGCCAAGTGGTTAATGTTGAGCAAATTATTAAATTTTTGGACCACTCCTTGGAGTGTGCACTGAGAAATAAAAGGGGGAAGTTATCATATCTAAAAGCATCACTGAGCAAGTACTTTTAGGTTGTGCTTCTTGCCTTTTTATCACTCTTTCTTGCTTAAATTCCCTTAAAACCTCTTTTAAATTCTTGTTTCTTTAAATTATTTACATTTCTTTCAAGTTTTTTTTCTCAGTACTTTTTTAGTGGGGGCGTGGCCGAGGCGAGGTCTCTGGTCCATAATAAGATTAAGCAGGCGAGCGGCGTGTTAATTTACGGCCAACAAATATGCTCGACAAAACGTTTAAGCAAACCGACTTGCCCCAAGACCCTTAACTCCTCCCCCTCCCACCGCCAAAAGTCAAGGTTGACTGCCCTCACTGGGAAGGCCAGGGGGAGGGTGAGGGTGAGGGGGTGGCTGCTGGTGGGTGGCAGGTGGTGGTGCTCGCTTAGGCTCGCTTAAAAAGTTGTAAAATTTGTTAAAATACTTGAACGCGTCGAATAAAGAAAGCATGCGAAAAATTAAACGAGCGTAAATAATATAAAAGCAGCGACAAATGGACAGCGGGACGCGGGGGGTGGCAGGACCAAGGACTAAGGGCTAAGGACACCCGAAAGGCAGTGTAGTGTGTGGCCACACAGATAGCTGCTGCAAGGGCCAAGTTTAGAGGCGGAATTGGGCCGAAAGAGGGTCTGCGGCCCCCGAAAGAGATTACGCGGGAAATAAAATGTTTGGCCTCAGCTGAGGGGCAGGGATCTGGGCAGGATAATAATAATTATTTTAAGAAATTATGTATAATATAGTACATAAACTAGGGAAGCTTATTGCCAGGACTCGGCTTGACTTTCCCTTATTTTTTACTCTTTGAAATAAATCAATCTACATGGCCAATCGCCGTTTCTCGATTAATTCCCAATTAAGTTTTTGGCGGGGATTCCCTTTGGAGTCCTGCGAAATCAGGATGGCACTCAGGATGGCCAGCGTCGAGTGCAATCAAAATGAAAGCCGCACAAAGCCAGAGCCGCATTATCCAATGTCCCTGACATTGTTTGGACGGATTTCTTCCTCATCCTCATCCTCATCCCCATCCTCGGTGGCACGTTAAGGTCCTTAATGAAAACTGTCAGACAATGACAGCGATGGCCCCGCCCCGTCCAATCATCTGATCGGGGATATTGTTATTAATATTTCATATATGCGGGATATGCCCCCCTCCCGCTGCGACTCATTATGCGAGCATTTTATAAAAATTTCGATTAAATTCACCCAATAAAATAACGTTCAAATAATTAAGTTAATATGCCGAGACGGCGGGAAGACGGCCTAGCGGGGGTCCTGTATTTATTGGTTATTTACGGCCATTTGCATTTACATCGATTCCAGGACCAAGGCGGCCACTTTCAGGTTCCTTCGTCCGTTCGATCCGAACGCTTCATGCATTATGTAAATTAATTTAACTGCGAAAAAACAATGCAAAATGAACAAACACGCAGACAGAGAGGAGAGGAGAGGCGAGGGAGAGGGAGAGCAATCCTGGCTAACAGTCTGAAATTAAATTAAATAAAACATTTCGGAGAGAGAGTGTGCGGTCACGGCGATAGATTGTCTTGTGAATTAAAATTTAATTACGATAAATCAAAAAGCAGCCAACAATCGGATCGTTAAAGGACGTAACAAAGGCAGGTCTAACCTCAGGACTAACTATCCCTTCCTCCTGGTAAATCGATTCGGTGTTTGGTTGCACTTTCCACACCTGCTCTCGCGTTGCAATAACTTAATTGCCTAGTTGACATCATTTTATGCAAACACCAGACACATGCACTTTTAATTGCACATCATCAGCGGCTGGATGGGGAAAAAAGCGATGCATAAATTATACATTTCTCTTCATATTTTTTCCACGCCACTTTCTCCGCACTCTAATTCCAGCGAATTCATTTCGATGTGTCAACAAATTTGTGTGCTATCAAATTAAAGGCGCTCGCAATTCCCCAATTGATGGCGATGGTGACGTGAAATGGTCACTAAGGATAGTCACATTTTTTGGGGGAAAAATCAAGAGAGGAGTGCTTGAGAGAGATGGATTTTGATTTGGGAAAATAATTTAAAATACATACAATGCACTCATAAAAATGTTTACTTAACATCGTCATAGGAAAGCCACTTTTCGCACTTCGTCAATTCATTCGGGGGATGCTAAAACCAGTTGGGAATCATAAGCGCACATGCGTGAGATTTTAATTCATAAATTGTAGGAGAGTTTACCATGGTTTCACGAAAAAATTGACCAGCAAAAACAAGTGCAAGGTTTGTAGCTTCTCAAAAATTCTCCCAACATTTAGTTTAATAATTTTTTGATTCAAGCAAATAACTTGAAATAATTATAAAAGCTTAGAAGAATTCAGAAATATACTTACAAAGACCTTAAATGCATTTCCTTAAACCTGAAATAAATCATAAAAGAAGACATGATAAGTTAAAAAAATAACTAAATAAAAAATCAAAAATAAGTTTAAAATTTCTGTTAGAATAAATCACACAGTACTCACGCTTCCACCTCTAGTTCAAAAATAATATATGCAGCATTTGAGTTTTAATTTTTTTTTACACCTTTATTGAATTCATATTTTGTTTTTTGTTTTATTTTTTTTTTTTTGTCTGTTTGAATCTCTCGTTTTTCGGTTCAAATTGCCTGTTTTCTGACTGGGTGTGTGTGGTGTGTGTGTGTCATGTGTTGTGTGTGATATTCGCACAGTTTTTGGTTATTACCTTCGTTAATTTCCTTAAACCTATGCAATTTAATCCGTAATTTTTGTTCCACGCGATGGTAGGTTTCCGTTCTTTTAGCCCGTGTTCTTTCTTTTTTTTTCGTATTAATAGTTTCTCTTTTTTTATGAAGTTGCAATTGTTCAAAGTGCGACAATGCACATTATTTACCATGGAATTCGTCATGTTCATGTTCATTTTCAATTTCATATTCATATCATTTTTCTTATTTAACCACATTAAAATTGTTTGCATTTGTCGACATTGTTTATGCCTAAAATGGTATTTAACATATTTACTTTAAAATTGTGTTTTTGCGCTCTCTCTCTCTCTGTTTACGTTTTTCCCTATAATTAACTCTACGGCGAAAACAGGCGAGTAAAAAACGGTCGAAGGGCTTTAAAAAACAAACATAAAAAAGAGCTTGATAAAATTAATATACACATTTCGAAACGAATCCAAATACAAACACCATAATGGGGTCAACACATCTTTAATTATCGCTTATCATTTACATATTTATATCGGTTTTTCCTTTTGTATTTTAATTACAATATACTATATATTTATAGGTTTAGCATCTGTAACATGGACTTTATTTCACCTTATTTTATATATAGAAATTGTTGTCTGTATTCTGTCTGACGAATGCCTCTTAGTGTTTCTGTTTCGGTTTCTGTTTCGATATTGAATTACATTCAATTACTATTTATAAACATTTAAAGACTGATTCCCTCCAAGTTCTGCTTAGACTAGTGCTGGTGAGTAGTTGGAGGGGAATATCGATTTCTGATACAGACACATGTACAAATGCATTGACTGGGACTCCTTCCCCCGAGGAGGGATCAAGGATAATGGATAATGGTTGCTGATATCGATCATTGGACTGTGTGTGGGGTCTAGGGGGAGAGATCTGATTCCTTTGATTTTGGTCTTTGGTTTCGGGGACTTTTAATTCGCTAAACGTCATCAATCACATTTATAAAATATACCCTCTCCCGTGGCTACTATTTATGCAGAGTTATGCATACTAAGAGTACCGTCGAATATCCATAAATTACGCATTTAGTACAAAGAGAATCTAAGTGTGTCCTTTTGTTTCTTATTTCCATTTCCGTTTCCGTTTCTGTGTTAATTTTAGTTTCTAGCTTTAGAGCGAATTCGAATGAGAGTCGGGCTGGGGATGGGACAGGGTTAGACCCTTTCTCTGGGGTGGGATCGCGGATCTGCTGATTCTGATTCGAACTGTTTTCTATATCTTCCTTGTGAGGGACAGTTAGAGAGTATAGAGAAGTTTAGAGAGAGAGAGAGTTAGATAGAGAGAGAGACTTAATTACTGGAGTCGAATTTGTAATACGCTGCTTCGGATACTTCGGTTAGCTAACAATGTTCAATGTATCGGTATCTTGCTTCGGTTTTTGTCCCGTCAAACATACAACAATAAGTTTAATATCGCTTAGGCCCTAAACACACGAAAAGGCCCTATATACTTGGGCTGAGATTATTCTGATCTGATCTAAAGTACTTATGGAGAGAGCCATACCAAAAAAAAACAAAAAAAAATACATGTACATAGGCTAATCTTTTTTTGCTTATATTTACACACATTTAATTCAACAATCAATCGTTAATCCTAGCCTTCGGCCCTCATGGGAAGGATATCCATCCGATTTAGCTACGCCTCTCCCTTCGTCCTTTTTCGTCCTTACATTTTACTATAGTCTTGAACTTACGCTAGTTATACATAAAAAAAAAAAAATACATACTCCAATCTCGAGGGACTTTGCATCATCAAAAGTTCTGCTCCTGCTGTCTGTTCTATTTATTTATAATATGTTTAGACACCTATATGTAGCTTATCCTTGTACTAGAGAAGTTCGAGTGTGTGTGTGTAAGTGTGTCTGTGTAAGTGTGTGTCCTTGTGGCGTTGTTGGAAAGTTGGAAATTGGAAACAAGCGAAAATAGTTGAAGTAGATGAATTATTACACTCGACGTTTGCCATCGATGGAAGCAAAGTCCTGTCTGGGTTTCTATTTACAAAGTGTCCGTGTCCGTGTTCGTGTTCGTGTTCGTCCTGTGTCCTTGTCTGTCTCTCTGTGTGTGTGTGTGTGTGTGGCTTGGAGTGACCTCTGTCTAGTCTCCTGGCAACCTCTTCCCTCCCATCACTCACCATCTGAATCGTTAGTTTATAGAAAAAATCTCATCAAGACTTAAGTACTCCTCGGACCAAGTCGGGCTACTTAATTTAGTGATAAAAGGATAAGCTCCACCCCGATCGTGGTCGCAGGACAACCGAGGATTACGGGAAAGTCATCGTCGTCGTCGTCGTCGTCGTGATGGGAGCCGAAAGAGAGAGCAGCGAACCTAAAATGTGATTCCAGTTGGCAACTCGGCGTGGATCCGCTCTCCGCCACGGAACTATGTCCCAAGCACCGAGCTCCTCCTGCCCCCGAATCCGAATTCCAGTTGCTCCTTTAGGTCCCGAATCTTTTGATTTCCTGCTGCCGTGTCCGTGTCCGTCTTCGTGTCCTTGATGCGAGTCCGGGGCTGAGCAGAGCATCTGGCGGTCATCTGGAGCAGCAGCATTGTGCCGCTCGAGAGCAGGGCCAGCGAGAGCCAGGCCGGAGAGGGCCGGAGAGCACCTGCCTTCCCGGTGGGCTCAGTGTTGCCGGTGTGCATGGCCGCCGGATGCTCACCTGGAAGTAAGGATACAGAATTAAGTTAGTGGTTAAGTAAGGACTCTGGAATCAAGGCATAAACAGCGAGATGATGAGTTCTATTTAGAGTTTTGTTAGGGAAAAGCATGCAGTTACTATCCTCTGACTTCCAGGGTTTCCCAAAATCTTTTCTAAGCCTCTAAAAAACTTGTTTAAAATATCTGCAAACAGTCCTTTTTAAGGACTAACGTTCAAAGTTCAGCTAGAGCCCACTGCCCATCGACTACGATTGTTGCACAAAAAACTGAATTGAGTGGGCGGCCAGAGGACCGATAAAAAGCCAAACGGGAAGTTAATTTGGCAGACTGCATTACAACTGTCTTGCAGATCCTTCGAGGCAGGACGAGCTCTCTCGCCCTCACGCTCTCCCTGCTGGCAGTAAGCGCCTGCTGCTGCTGGCAAATCCAGAAGCTTTATTGCCTATTAACTTAATTGCAGGCAATAAAAATGCTGCCTTCAAACAGAAGCCACACTCCTGCAGCTGGCATCTATGGAGAGATATGAGTTCTCTGAATAAATTGTATCCCTGCGAACTCTTGTTCGTGGCTGGCATTGCTTTAAAATCAGCAAGGAGGCCATTACAGCTGGCAATTATATGAGCTTGAGCCAGGATCTGTGCTCTCCTGCCAGGTGTAACATTGCGTAACATGTGTAGAAATCGCGTGAACAAAAAGCAAGAGCAGCAGCATTCAAAGGAGCTGGCCAACTACTTGCTACTTGGAGGAACTTGAGGGGAGAGCCATCAATTTTGGCATGAAATGTTCTTCTTGAGGAGCAGCGAGCTCCTACTTCAGCCTGTCCTGTTGATGGGACTCCAATTATCATGCATCGTTCGTCCTTTACGATTTCTTTTGATGCCCATCATGAGCTTTTACTTAATAAGAAGCCGCACTGTCGTGCTAATACACCTAATAAAAGCTCTCCCTCTTTGAGCTGAATGCTGATTATCGAAGGCAGAGAGTGTCCCTCGTAAATCGGAAACAGGATCACGCTGAATATAAAGTCCTGGCCACTGTTATTATAATTAATGGCAAATGCAGAACAAGAAGTGAAGCTGAAGTATCTCTGACTTGACAAAATAAAGCGTTCTGGTTGTAGGGAAAGTTGCTGAATGTCACTTATGACAGCCTCGCAGCCTCGTCCTTTGGGTGCTCCACAGAAGGCACACTTAATTGGATTTGGGGCTGGGATTGTGTGTGCTCGACTAGGACTTGGTTCAATTAATGAAAATGACTTTGATGTGCGCTGCCCCCGACTTTGAGTCGACTTCTGTGCGACTAGGTGTAATGATCGCCTCAAATGGCCAGAAGAAGTCCACAAAAACAGGAGCTAGCTAGCTGCCAGGACCAAGAACAAATAAGTATAAGCGGCTTTGTTTCAGCTTTGATGCTGCTGCTGCTGCTGCTGGGCGGTATTATAAATAATGCAACAGCCGAATGAGTACACTGAGGGCTGAGTATATAGGCAGGAAATCGATCGAATTGCTTAAACAGAACTATTTCTTGCAGTGCCTCTCACTTCTGGCCTTCGAGCCAGAGGTGAGCTCTGATTCGGACGATGAAGTGGCATCCGAAATGGAGAAAGGACGAGAAGATTGAGATTCGAGATGACACTGGCAGGCCGTGACAATGGCAGCCGGCTTCTTGGGGCAATTCGTTGAATATTCAATTAAATGCTGAATGCACCACCGGCTGTCCCTTTGATTTGGCCAATCGGAGTGTCAGTTTATTATGAAAGCGAAATTATTATTATTATTATTATTGTAGAAGCACTCAAATCAGGCAGCAACATGATATTTTGGCAAATTGCACAAAATTTGTGTAAATGTCACTAAGCACGATTTTACGCTTCACTCGCAGGAGGATGTCTTTTCTATTTAACTAATTCTGTATTATTTCAGGAGACTCCTTTGCTTACAAATCATCAAAGTTAAGAAAGTCAAGTTGGCATGAAATGGAACTCGGAAGAAAAGCTGCCTTAGGTATGCTTCGTCGCTCAAAGAGTTTGGTTATTAGTTCTGTTTCCTGCTTCAAGGATTATGTTGTTAAATATCACTTTACCTATTAAATACTTTTCAAATATATTTAGATTTAAGTTAAATATTTAGTTACTTCATAAACTCTTGATTTACGTTACTATTTTCTCTTGCTAAAATATTTATTTTCTTTTCTACCAGTGCACTTTCTCAGATATTTTTATTAAATAAACTACTTGACAGGATGGTGGGTGGTGGCACCTCCCCCGCTATTCCCTGACCATCTTTACCCCTCCCTCCCCAATCCCTTTCCCCTTTTTGGGAATCGAACTCCCGGCCCTGTGGCACTTTTGCCCGCAACGCTGAGCGCAAACAACTTGTGTTAATTACTTAAGTTTCAGCAGTTGTTCCACTTAACAAGTTGCTTCTTCTACACTGTCAGCTGCTATATGGCTGCCACTGTACGGCCGTATAGCCGCTGCTCTTGTCCTAGCCCTAGTTGTTGTTGTTCTTGTTGTTATTTTAGTCTAATTCCACGAGGCAGCTGTATTTGTATTTGTTGTAGCGTGCCGCTTACACGCCAAAGTCATTTGCGCTCAAGTTGTTAAACTTTTTGCTTTGTAAGCGCTTTTTTCCGGCCTCAGCGGAAGCGGCGAACGACGGGCGGAAAAGAAGGCAGAAGGCGGAAAAGCGGGGCTGCCAAAGGAGTGGAGAGAGGGGAAGAGGTGCGGGGGAGGAGTGGTTAAGAAAAGCCGGAGCTGGAATCCTCCGGCGAACTTGGCCCGGACGAAGCGAGAGGCGTCTGCGGCATAAACGAGTCAAAACTTGCGCAAATGTTGATGCCCAAAGTTTTTCCCCAACTAATTTCTTTGAAGGCGGAAATTCGAGATATTGGCTAATACTAAGCAACAAATTGAGCAGATCCAAGCGGCAGAGCCAAATAAATTATACGTTTTCTTTTTTTTTTTTTGTCGAGGACTGCTGCCCCCCATTGAATATGCTTCAGATAAATCAAGTAGGGATTGCAAGTCATATAAGCTTCAAGAGGAGAAGGTAACATGTAATATTTATGGGGTTATATGTGGAAGGAAGTCTATGAAATGCGATTGGGTTTAGTTTGAAATTGAATTCTTATCAGATTTATTTAAATACAGCTTTTTAGGTTTTTTCTACAACTAATCAGAACCCTTGGAACCTTGCTTAACCATACAAAGTTTGAGCTTGTTGAGTGACTTATCATGCAATGTATATTAACTTTTGCTTTCCGAAGTTCTTGTTTTTATAGCTTTTCTTTTATTTAAAAATATTATAAATTAAAACCTTTTCTAAGTTTTTTTTTTTATTTACAACCTTTAGCGTGCTAAATTTAGATTTTCATCCCAAAAAGTGGGCAAAAACCAAGTGCAACTTCTCCTTTCAAGCCTTGCTCTCAGATTACTCATACGCACCGTTGCCGGCTAATTGTTGGTCAGAGGCTATTTCCCACCCACTCTCCACCCCCCCGAAAGTTTCCAGGCCACTTAAAAGCCTCCCCTCTTCCCTCTTTCCTCTCCTCTCCCCTTAACTGTACCCTCCCCCTTCCTGCGCTATCACTACGAGCTTTTAGAAAAAGTTGTCGTCAATCACTGGACGCGCTCGTCTGTCAAATAAAGCCAAACAAGCTTAGTTGACTTTTGGGCGCCGCACATTTGTCTTGCTGTTCCAGGACATCTCAGTCCCCCAAGTGACCCGCTTCCTAGTCGGGCCTTTAGGTGCTGCACTGAGAGAAATTTATAGCAAAGTCAGCAATCTAAGAGAAAACTTGTCTGCAAGTATGAATACATTTTAAAGCTTGATTTAAAGATTATATTTAATTCTCAAACGAACAAAAATGTTATTTAAAACCAATGTAGTGGCCTTATTGGTCTGACTAATCACAAATTTAAAGTTGAATTTAATCCATATTTTTTCTCACTATTTCAAGAAAAAAAGTATCAAAATCCCTACTTTCTTTTTAAATCCAAGTAACAATTCTTCAAGTGTTTAATATCTTTCAAAAACCCAATAAATTCCTTACTAGCTTATTTTCATTATTTAAAAATAAAAATACACATAAAATCAAATTCCTAATAAATTTCTTTCAGTGCAGTTAGCTGCGACACAAACCCAAAACGTGCCCAACGAGGCGACAACACTCATATTTAGGGAATGTAGGAGAGGCGCTTTGCATACCGGGCTACTCACCATCGACGATGTGCACGCGCACGGTGGCGGGATTGGCGTTGGAGGGGGTGCATGTGTAGACACCCGAGTCCTGGGCGATGGCCTTCTGCACCAGGAGCCGGCTGGTGGTCAGCACACCTTTCTCGGTGACTAATGATATGCCGCCGCGAGGTGAATCGAAATTTATGATCTGAAATAAATAACGGCGAACACAAGCAGCTTAGTGCCAGGACACAACTTTGTATTTTTTTTTTTTGCTTTTTTCGGGCGGGATTCTGGGAGTATGATAGTTAAATTTTTATTAATGACAGCATGTTAGTCAAGCCAGGGTGCGCTCTGGCTCTGGCTCCAGCTCTGGCTCTGACTGGGCAGCTTAGTTTCCTTATTTTGCCAGGAACTCGCACCCTCAAAAAAAAAAGGAGAATGATTTAAATATAGAAACCAGCAGAGACATACCCTTGACATTTGGCACAATAAAAATGACTGGGAATGCAGGATGTCTTTTAATATTTTTAAAAGCTAAACTAAGTGTTCTTTATAAGCACAAGCTTATTTATCACATCTCTGAATATAATAAAAAACTCCTATAAATACTCTGCATTTACTATTTTCAATAAAAATCACAAGGGATTCAGGATCTCTTTTAATATATTTGAAAGCTTAACTAGTTGTTCTTCATTAATATTATTTATGAATGTTTTTAAGCCATTTATTTAATGCCTATTTATCCCAGATAATTTCCAAATATAGTATAAAGAACTCCTATAAAAACTCTGCACTTACTATTAAAGCACTTGACTTTCGCTCGAGTAAAAAAGAACTCTATATCCTTAAATGTCCTGTCGATCTGGATTCAATTAAACTTAAGGCCAAATGTCAGATTGTGACAGTTTACGGAGCCAAGCAATTACGGAAATGTAAGAACAAGGACAAGGTCCTCTCAGAGGTAGTTCTTGGTTTATACTTCTTTTTTTTTTGCACACAATAATCGGTGGCATCATGGACCCTTGTCAAGCGTAATTATTGATGCGGTGTCTAACCAGACATTATATAGAAATAAATATAGATTATATCTCTTCCAAGTGAGATTGTGCTGCTGTATATATTAGCTCGACAGACTCGTGCACATGTCAAGTGGTTGTTCGTTGCGGTTTCGCGGTGCTTTTTCGTGGTTCCTTCTTTTGGTTCCTTTGGTTCCTTTGGTTTCTTTTGGCATTTCGACTCACCTGACGCTCGTGGGACCAGATGACGGTGGGCGGTGGCTCCGGGGCGAACTTCACAATGCAGGTCAGATTGATGGTGGATCCACGGTTGATGTGCAGCTCACCGCCGCCAACGATTTCGGTGACGGGCTCTGTAAGGACGAGACAGGACAGAGGGGAGAGCTCGGTTTGAGTACGGCAAAAGCCAAAATCATTGCATAAGCTGCGCTGAACACACAGACACACACACACACAAAAAAGGCGCATAAAACATTTTGAAAGCTCATTTCAGTTAAGCCCAAACAACAATAAAAGTAAAAAACAAAGAGCAGGCTGGTTGAGCAGCAGGAGAGGGCAAAGGGCCAAGGACACTCGGAATCGTCCTGAGCCTGTTTAAGCAAATTTATCTACCGTTGCGTTAAATTGTTTTCTTTCCTGCTGCGTAACCAGAGCGTATGTACTATAGTAACCCTCGGAGTGGCCCCGAAGAGCCCAGGATACACGCCAGGACATCCAAGGAAACCCCCATCAACCCGTCAGAGGAATGTGTATATGTATGTGTGTGTGTATTTGATATTTTCACGTTTGTTTACTTTCTTATTCAACGTAAAATAAAGAAAGGCGCTGCGACTGAAGAATAAGGATGGCAAAATGCAATGCAGGAGAGAGAGAGGAAGAGGCAGGACACTCTGGGGGTTGGGGGGAGGAACAACTACTACAAAAAACATCTCAAATTCAAATGCTAGGCAAAAGTCAACAACAAATTGTGTCATTAGTTCAAGGACATTGATTGAAATGTCGGTTGGCCGTAACTAAAATTGGAAATTTTCAACTTTTTCTCCCTTGGCCCTTGAACAGCAGCAGGACTGCCCCCGCAGACACTTGGCTTAATCCTTGTTGTAAGAGAAAGTAACCAGAGACTGGAAGAAATACTTGATTTTATATAAAGTTGATATAGGAAATTTTAAATTCATTAAGCTTAGCGAGTGACTAACTCACTTATCAATGTAAGGAACATTTTAAACTTTTGATATACAAAAAATAAAAAATAAACCATAAGTGCTAAGTCCTTTGGTATATATTGTCTAAGTTCCGATTTTAATATATATTCCGAAAATTTTTGTTTATGCTGCCAGTGAATATATAGTAAATATTCTATGTATATTTATTTATATAATTATTTATTATATTATATTTCTTAACTATTCCTCAGTTTGTCACACTTTTTCTCCCTCTGCAAATTCTTACAAAATGCAAAAAATAAACTAATTTTTGGCCGTGTTCTCTGCTCTCTCAGTGCTCTTGTTCAATGCTAATAAATTGGGATTTCTTAGCCACGGCCTTCTGCCTGCTGCCCCCTTGTCTTACCCTCTTACCCTCCTTCCCCTCTTCCCCTCTTTCTTCTGCTTTTGGCCAAAGCCCACGCTCAGCCATTTTGCTTCCTCCACAAAATGGCTGCTTTAGCGCTTCCGCTTCTTGAACAACTTTCGTCAGTTTAAGACTTTCATCTGTGCGGTGTGTGTGTACTGTGTGTGTGTGGTGTGTCTGTGTGTGTTTTTTGCTGCTAGTGTGTGTGTGTGTGTGTCTCTGAAACTGCAGTTACTGTAGTCGGAGTCTAACGGTAATGTGCTCTCATGGCAGAAAACGCCGCTAAAGGTTAGTGAAAGTTATGTACTGGCAAATGGCTACCACTCGAAGGAAGGCTAAGGCAGAGCCAGAGCCAGAGTCAGAGAGGAGGTCCTTCGGGTTATGCCCCATTTTCTTATGCAACCTACTTCGCCGCGCGTATCTCTCAATCTCCATTCGAAGTTCTTTATGCCTCGCAGTTATCTTGCCGCTCTCTCGCTCTCGCTCTACGTGCCCCATTTGCCGCAGATTTGATCTCCGGCGGCGGCAACTCGGTCAACCTGATGTGCAATGCGTAAAATCTGAATGGAAACCTTTATTCCAAAAAACTTTTCCAGCTCATTCTTTTTCACAAAAAGTGTCTCTTTTTTCGGAGTAAAGCCATTACATTAAGGAAAACCTTTACTTATCAAACTAAATTCTGTAGAAAACTAATCAAGGAGTTCAGTTTTTCAATTGAAAATCTTGAGATACAAAAAATATATATAAAATCGAGTGAGCTGCAAGAGTCCTTCTAACTAATATGACATAAATATTACGTATACGCCACCGGGGGATCAGCTGGAAATCACGAAAAAAACGCCTTCGGGCTGCTCGTGCTGTGCGTGTGGGCGCCGCAGCATGAAGAAGAAAAATGAGGCAAGTTTATTATTTATGCCATTCATGCGACGGAGCATTCAAATAAACCGCAGTCCCAGGAGGTACATGTATCTGTGACCTTTTTTTTGCTCCTTTTTTTTTAATTTCAGCCAGGATACAGGGCCTACAGTCTGGTCATGCGCTCCTGGGAGTCCTGCCAGCCGATTATCTTGGCTGATTTTTAGTTTTATGTGCCAGATGACCCAAATCGGTCAGAGTTAAGCCACAAAAAAGGGTGACTAATTGCCTCAATTGGTTAGTTTTATACTTTTCTCTTAAAGCAAGCAAATAAATTAGATAAGCTTCCATTATCCTGTTATTTTAATCAGAGCAAATCCTTGACCTGCGTGACTCAAAGGGACTCAAAGAGACTCCGTCTATCGATAATCACCATAATTGGAAGTCGTCTTTCCCTTTAAGGATGTGTGTAAGCGGCGCTTATGAATGATTCATGACTCCTTATCCCGGCATCGTCCCCACTCCAGGACACCGCCTCGCACATTCCGTTTCAACTTTTGCCTTATCGAATTAGTTGCTGCATTTGCGCCTTGCACTTTGATTAATCGCCATGTCAACATTTGAGCCTAATTTGCAACTTTTATGCCGGGGCTTTCGAATGTGATTTATGGCCAAAGGGCAGTCCAGAAACACACACACACCCCGCCAGGCTCGTGGAAGGAGGATAATATCGCACAGAAACACACCGAAACAACCCCCAAATGTAAATGCCGCAATGTGTTGCCGCCTTTGTGCTGTAAATCAAACAATAAATTTCAATAAAAATACAAATAAAAGCTATCAAACGTGTATGTTTCTCCCCCAAAAAAATACAAAAAAAGAGAAGAAAATCATTTACGAAAGGCTGTTGCCTGTGCCTTCGATTTCGGGTTGTTTACAAGCCAATTTTTAATAGGTCTACGACTCCTTTAAAGAGTTTTTTTATTTCCAAAACCTGATGTGACATTTTTAGGAGCATATATATCATCGTTTTGAGGGGATTATTTTGCTATAACCAGCAGCTACCTGAGTTCAGGCAGACAGGAAACCTTTGAAGCCTGAAACAGGTCTTGAATTATACAAAATAATTATAAATTTTACATTTACAACTCTTTGACCTTGTCTTGGAATTGAAATATTTAAAATTTAATGCTTAATAGATAGCTCTTTGCTTCTATTTGCATTTAATTCATTACAAAATTCTTTTTTAAAGTTAAATTTAACCCAGAGTTTACTCAACAGAAACAATAATAATACTTCCCCGATAATCCCTATACTATCCTTGTATCCTTGTGTATGTTTTTTATATGTTTTCTTTGCCGCCGTAAAGGTTAACATAATGCCACCTATAACATCACACAAGCACCCAGTTAGAGGCACAATGCCTGCCAAAAAAACTGAAAGTGAGACCAAAGTTGAGGCTCGGAAATGGCAAAGGCTTACACGCTCATAAACCTTTATGCGTTTTCAATTGAATTGCGCCGAAGTTCGGTCTTGGGCCTTGGAAGACCTTCATCTTTTCCGCTGGTTGTGGGTAATAAAATTTGTTGCCGTTGTCGCCATTGTTCTACGAGGCGCGATTTAATGATATCATTCAGTCAGACGGCGGGCCATAAGATAGCCGGTTATCGGAAAAACAAGAAAGGTTCTGAAAGGAGCTCCTCAAGGTTCCGATTTTATATGAGACTCACTCTCTCTTTGAAGGGAATTTCTCTGCCCTGGTTTATTTCTTAATTATAATGACTCTTTTAAGGATTGTGACCTTTTAAGCCAATTAGTTGGGAACGCAAGGCGGCGGTAACTTTGAAGTTCTGGCCAATTGAAATGGCAAATCGGTCCCCCGGCTTGGGAGCAACAAGCGCGCTCCGTCTCTCTGGCGGAATGGGGCGGAACAATGGGCCAGCAGGACAATGACGTGGCAGGATATGGTTCATGGCACGTACACGGTTCATCGATTCAATAGTTGATTGGGCGACGGCTTATGAACTTGCCGTCGACACACACGCACGCATATATAAATGAGAATGCCAAATGCGAATGCCAAATGCGAGTGGAGAGTGGAGAGTGGAGGGTGAGGAGTGGCAAGTGGAGAGTGGCAAGTGGCGAGTGGCAAATGGCGAAATCGACTTTTGTCCGTTGATTGACTCCGCCTGTCCGAGCGAACAATCGGGACAAAAGGCGGTCCAGTCGCTGGCAAACAGCTTGCAGTTGACAGGATGCCAAGCCAGAATCTGTCAGCAGTGCATTATATATTCAATATGCACCGCAAACGCCCAAACACAATGCATATTATATGGCTCTGGACAGGTCGATGCCACTCTATTCGATTCGATTCGATGCGATTCGATTCCATGTGAATATTTGGCCTTCACTCTGGTTCAGAAAATCATCATTGCACATTTGATAATCATTGAAAGCGGGAATTGTTTCGCAGTTTAGGCTTGCTATTGTGTTGAGCCTAATATTTCCGTTGCCATTTCCCTGGATGCTCGCTAAGAGGATTTTCGAAAGCCCAAAAACTAACAATAAATGAAAGTGTTGAGCCTGGAAATTGTTATGAAAATATAGTATGCATCCACTGACTAACCATAAATTTCTCAAATCGAGGATCCACATCAGAAGGGCTTCAATGCGAGCTAGCTACTTGTGCATATCCTCAACGTATTGTGTCTATTAGTTGACGTCTGCCAGGACGTGGACCCTTCCATTTTCGTTCACACTAATATTCAATGCCTGGCTTGTCCAGGAAATTGACTTGAATTATTTGGCTTTCGGCATATCGCATGTCGCAGCGCACAAAACCAATAACTTTTGCCGATTCCTGAAGGTCCTGCGCCACCCGATTTCATGGCTGTCGTCGCTGACAAATGCTGAAAACGAAAACGAGAATGGGAACGAGAACAAGAAAGGACCCTCCTCCTTCTCGTCCTGCCACAGACGACAGACGACAGACGGACGGACGCACTTTATTTGCTGGCATTTGGCAAAACAAGGACGACGATTGTTAACGTTTGCCCCTCGCTATTAACTAACACCACGAGCAGGAGCAGCAGGACGAGGGAGAGTTCAAAGGCACTCGAAAAAACTAAGACCTAACTCTAGCTCAGGGATTTCTAGTGAATATTTACATTCTCAGCTGTTAAGTATAGTTAAATTTTAATTTTTAAGTTGTTTTGTATTTCTAAAACTTTTTTTAAATTTCTAATTCATCTAATTTTTCTTTCAGTGTATGACAACCATTCCAGAGTTCGAAGCATAAGCCAAAACCTGAATCCGTATTAGAATCAGAGTCTCAAACTGGGCAGGAAATTCGCCGGTTCTCAGACAAACAACCGCAAATGTATTTGTGCAGTTTCCCCGCACGCCCCCAGGATTCGAGTTCCTTCACTAGTAGTTCCCTGCTCCTGCTCCTGTCCTGCTCTGCGTGTCCTGTAGCCCCTATCCGTATCCGTATCCATATCCACCACCACCGCCCTCCATACATAGTAGACACTCCCCACTCGAACCCCGGAGGCAAAGTGTTGAAAGTGGAATTATGTGTGTTTGTGTTGACATTATAATAATGGTTTGGTTTATGTTTATAGTCTGCCTCATGCAACCGTACACATGTTCGTCCTTTCGTCCTTATTCGTCCTGCCCCTGCCCCTGCCCCTGTCCCTGCCCCTGGCCCGCTTTCGATTCCGATTCCGAGTCCCGCTCCCTACGCAACCTCTGCCCCCGAGTCTGGCTCTCCCTGTGACTCGGTGTGTGCGTCTGTGTGCTTTGCTTTCTATTCAAATATTGTGACAGTGTGAAAAATAAACAAATTTGCATTATTTATTTTCATATTTGTTTGTTGTTGGCCCTGGCCACGTCTGTCCTCCTCCTCTCACTCTGTGAGTGAGTGCTTTCCTACGCGTTTTCCCAAGCAGGCGTCGTCCGTAATTTTTTCAACAATTAATAAAATAAATTATGCATTGAAAAGCGTCGGCAGGAGACATTTTTATTTAAATATGATATCCGGAAGGGAGCTTTGAAAAAAACAAAAATAACAATAATAAATATAAGAGGGACAAACCGAAAAGTTTTGGGAAAAGGACGAGCCTAATATATAAAAATAAATAGCTTAGCTTGGTCCTGGCTCTTTGATCTCTGCGGATCTTTAGTTTTGGTCCTTCGAGCCGGATAATGGTTAATTTAGGTTGCCACTTTTGCAAAAACTATTCGAAGGCCGTAGGCCTACCTCATTTCTCACACTTTGCTTAAGCAAACCGCAGCTGCGGCCTGGCACAAAGTAAATCTAAAATACGCAAAAGATTGTGTGTCGTGTCATTAGTTTGCGGCGCCTGAAAGAAGGCAGCGCTTCCTTTTCCTTTGCCGCATCGCATCTCCGAGTCGCCCAAGATGTGATTTATGAGCCGAGGCAGCCACTCCTCCGTCTTGGATCTCAGATCATCATGTGGTGTGTCCTCGCAGGAGGGAGGAGGGGAAGAACAAGGAGCACGGCAAAGGCACAGCGGCCTGTGAAAAGCCATAAAGTGCAAATGTTGCCCAGGGGAATCATCAAACAGCAAAAAGCTGCCATAAAACGACACAAACATGTGCGCAACACCAACGCGGCGTGGATGGAATGGGTGCAGATGCGAATGCGGAGATGCGGAGATGCGGATACGGATGGATACGGCTGGGCGAGGTGGCTGAAATGGAGACCCGGAAATAGATACGCCATCAAGTGGTCAACATTCGGAGCAGGACAAGCACCAGGAGCAGGACCAGGAGCAGGGAGCCAGATTAGATATCAGTGTAAACATCAAAGTAGTTGGCAAATCACTCACACGTAGCCAACTAAAAGTTCCTGTTACAGCTTCAGTTTCAGCGATGGACCGAGGCCAGGACGATCGAAGGAGAAGGAGATGGAGGAGGAGGAGGTCGTGTGCCCGGCATACAAATTGGCAGCGGAAGGACTCGCTTTATTAACTCGCCGCATTAGGGACTGGGGAGTGTGGGTGCGGGAATTAATACCATAATGGGGACAGCTAAAAGGGGGCTTCCGCATAGAATGCGACACACACATTCACACTGGCTTTCCCGAATTCCAAGCAAGTCGTCTCGGAATACTTGCCGGCAATAAAACTTACAGGACTCTTATTAAAACTTGCCATGTGATATTTGAGACACAAAAAGGTAATGAAGGATGCTGCTGTCTGTACTCACCGACAATGTTGAGATAGACGGAGTGACCGATCGGGGGCGTGGTCGATATTTGGCACTCGTAGATGCCCGAGTCCTTGCGCTGCGCATAGCGGATCCTTAGGGTCCAGTCCTCGGCGTGGGGCGAGTGCATGGCCTCGAAGCGCTGGTCCGAGGTGTACGTATAGCGTCCCACCGTCAGCAGGTGTATGTCCCTGTGCCGCACCCAAGACACCTGCGGAGAGAAAGGGAGAAGGAGAAGGGAAGAGCACTTAGTCCTGGTTCTGCTTTAGGTGAGAAGCCCCAAAGTGAAGCCCCAACTGACTTTTGGACTGCCTAATTGCGCGTTTACTCATCGATTTGACTCATCTGTGTGAGGTTGTGTCTGGGTTGGGTGTGTGTGGGTTGGGTGTGGTGGGGGTGGGGTGTGTGTGTGGCTGAGTCGCCGCCTGTGGCTCGATTACGGAACGCACAGCTCACACGCACAGAGGCAATTACAGCCGGAGACTGTCTGCCGTACAATACACAATTTAAATGCCAAATTGAAATCGAATGTGGCTTCAACACTAAACGAAAAGTAAAGCTTTAGCAAGTCTAACTTGAAAATTCTGATACATTTCATAAAGAAGTTGCTTAGTTCTTAGAGTGAGAATTAAATAGTAAAGATTTCATTCATTTTAATACCAAATTCTTCATCACTTTCCCCATAATTTCTCTCTGTGCCTCTGACTTAGCCCCTGGTAACTTTCTGCCTTTTTGGGCGACTGCCCCGCATTGGGCCGGGGCAAAGGCACGATCTTTGAGGCAGTCACAGGACCTGCCTCTGCTGGCCATGGCTCTTAACTGTTGGCCATAATTACGCGGCGCTTAATTCGCGGACCGGGAGTGGAATGAGGGCACGCCTGTGACAAATCAACAAACGCATCGTATTTGGGGTTCCGGGAAAAAGAATTCCAGGGTTTCGGCACGTTGACATCGCCGTCCGTGGTCTGCGGCGATGGCGCGAAACAATGCTGGGTGCGGGCTGCCATTCAGGATTTGGGATTTCGGACTCGCATTCGCATTCGAGTTCAGTATTCTGGATTCTGGATACTGAATTCAGACTCTGACTCTGTGTCTGACTTTGGTCCCTGGATGATGGTGTTGACTATGTGTCCCATTGCCCTCATATGCGGACAGGCGTCGTCCTCCGCCGTCCGGGGCTCTTCCATCTGGCCTGGCTTTTGCCTGTTTAAATGCAAATTGGAATCGAACATTTCGGTTGATTGGCAAATGGAGCGTTGCCAGCAGACGTCACCCACTACTAATCGCCCCTTTTTCCAGGCATTTTCATATTTCCTGTAAGGGTAGACACACTGCGAACACTGGAGGGAAAATATACTGAGACGCGGTTCTGACTATATATCGGATTAGCAAAGGAAATCAAGGCAAAAGAACGAAGTAAAGCCATGTTTAAATGTATTTTTAGTTGTCAGTTTTTTACCTGCCTTCGAAGATACACTCATAAAAATGTATGTATAACAAAATCAGGAGTAAAACTTCCTCAAATATAGGTCGATTTTTCTAAAATGCAGGGTAAGTAACTAAAAACAGAACTTACTTTACGCATACAGAAACGAATCATGACTTGGCCGGCAACCGTCACTTGATGCCAGAGATGTTGGAACCAATTGGGAATTATAAGTGCACATGTGCAAGATTTTTATTATAAGATTAGTCATAAGCCTGCAAATCAGTAAAGGAGTCGTTTCCGACCCTATAAATCATGTATCTTCTTGATCAGCATTACCAGCCGAATAAATCTAGCCAAGTTTGGACAGCAAAAAAATTTACTCATTTTTTCCAAAATTTAATAAGGGGTTAGATCGTCAAAATTTTCAAAAAATTCATAAAAATTTTAATTTTAAAAATTTCAAATTTATAATTCCGATTTTTTAATCTACCTAAAACTAACATAGAAAAGCTTTTCTCATTGAAATTAATGCATTTTCGGCTTATTTATGATCGATTTTAATGATCCAAAGTCAGACTTTAAGGGTATTAAAACTTCGGCTTCCCAAAGTTAGCTACCTTTCTTGTTGAAACCTCATCTACTTGTATTTCTGTTATAATATAATTACCCAAAACTCGTATCGAATTGTTTGCCAATTTAGCGCTCATTTAATCCTAAATATACAATATAATCAGACTTTAAGAGTGTTAAAGCTTCGGCTTCCCAAAGTTAGCTACCTTTCTTGTTGAAACCTCATCTACTTGTATTTCTGTTATTATATAATTACCCAAAACTCGTATCGAATTGATTGCCAATTTAGCGCTCATTTAATCCTAAATATACAATATAATTATAAGCCTAGCGGATTTTGGCAAACATTTGTGCTTTTTTGGTTATTTTATTTAGCGGAGCATGAAAGTAGAATTACACTCGAAAAAAAAACATATCAAATTCGACCTTAATTGAGCAACATATCAAATTAAAGGGTATTGAGAGCTCGGTCCGTGACTCTCTCTCTCGTTCTGGCAAGTTAAATGTGTTTGGTTTAGTCATTACGCGCAGTCTGTAATTATTTCGTGTGGTTTTTTCACTGTTCATGAATTTGTTGTTTAATTTGCACCAATAAGCGAGTAGAGGAACTCCGCACTATCCGCACTATCCGCACTCTCCGCTCTCCCCCCTCGCCACTCGGCTGCGAAGGCAATTAGATAATTACGACAACATTATTAGCAAATTAATTTTGATTTTATGCGGCGGATGCCAAACGCCATAAAGAGGGAAATGGGCGGGGGGGGGGGATTGCGCATTTTGGAAAAGGAAGAGGGGACTTCCCCTTCTCCATCCCATCCAACCATCAGGCCGTGTGTTTTGTGCAATTTGAAATTGCGCATTTCTCGTATGTTTCTTGTTAGTTTTGCAGCTGGTGTTGGCTTTTGGCCAAATCATTTGGCAAGGAAATGGGCAAGGATCCGGGGTATACTATATGCATATATCCTTGGCCCATATCGCAATGCCAAGATAAATTCTCGGCAATATAAATTAAATAACAGCCCCAGAGTCCACCTAATGAGCCTTTCTGGAAAGAACTCGCCTAATAAGCCGCTTTCTCTGCACAGTATTCACTTTTTGAAGCTTAAATCGAATTCAAATTGAATTAATATAGAAAAAACTCAAAGGCAGGGCAATTGAGAAATCAAAATTCAAAGAAATTGAAGCCATAGGCGGGTCAGGAAATCTTTGTGTTGTCTTTGTCGAGTTCTGGCTAAAATATCACATTTTTGAGATGTTCCAACAGCTCCCCACCTCATGTTCATGTTCTGTTTACAGTGTATTTTGTACTGATTTCGTGTGTGGTTATTTCCCCTCGTTTTAGGGCATACAAAATCCACATGAAACGGCACTTGATGTGCCATCATCCAAAGCCCGGCACTCGCAGACTGACTCAGACCGGCTCCGAGTGTAATTTGCGAAACACTCGCACACAATCGAAACAATGCCGGAGTCCTTGAGCTCGCCAAATATTGTTATGCATAAATTTGATTGCATTTTGATTTCAGTCGGATGCGTTCGAGAGCTCCAACCCATCGGATCCCTCTGTCCCGGCTTCAGCCCGAAAGCGATGCAATTTATGATGCTCCAAAAATGATTTCCTTCGCTCCGATTGCGGGAAAAATGAATGGAATGGCATGGCAGGAGACTGGGAGTGGGAGTGGGAGTGGTCCTGGCCCAGGATGAGCTCAAGTCCGGGCATCAGCGCCATTATTGTGTGCCATAATATTTCAATTCGGATGCCGTTTTCGTACGGCAGCTGCCACAACTCCATGCCATGTCTAAGGAGCAGTTCCCTTGCAGTTGTTTCATTAATTTGAAATTCGTTTTTATAATTAAAAACTGAAAGCAGTACGGTGTAGCCTTTACCTGTAAATTTATTCTCTCTCCTTTTTTTGGGTTCTATATTTTTTGTTCGGTTTTTTTTTTTCGAGTGATCGAAGTACATAGTATATACATTCAGACCCAAGAGTTTGGGGCGGAAAAACAGTTGCCGTTTTCAGCTATTGCAAATATGCCTCTGGCTTTTTTGGCATCCGGATCTCAGGGCTTTCCCTTCCGCACTTTTTGTGTGCCAAAAGGGGCGTGGCAGGCAGCAGGAGGCATGAGGCAGGATGCGAAATGAACAGAAATTATGAGTGCAGAATTTTCTAATTTAATGTGATTATTATTTGCACTATCTGGCGAAGCGCAGGACTCAATTTATTAAAGGGAAGATGTCATTAGTCAGGCAGAGGGGAAAGCTAGGAGAATAGGATCTTAAAGTTGAATAGTAAATATATTTGATGAGTACTTAATGTAATGTAAAATATTTCCTTCATCAGAGCTTAGATTGTTTATGTCTCAGAAAAATCCAAATACAGACCGGCTTCCCGGTGTGAGTTCTTGGGGGAAAATTCCGCTTGTCAGGCGAAAGATTTTGGGGGAATGGAAGGCAGTGGCACACTTGGTCCCCGTTGGGGGGCCCTGATTGGCACTTCATTTCGGCTGCAGTCGGACTCCCACTCAGTTGCCAGTTATCGCCAGGTAGTCCCAATCAGCAACCTCTCACGTGCACCAACAAAGGCAACAATAAACTTGGCAAACAACTCGGCAGCCAGCAGGGAGAACGTGGCTTGGCTGCTGGGAAAGCTGAAGCTGTAGCTGGAAAAGCTGCGGGGAAACTGGGAGTGAAAAGCGGCTGCTCCTTACATATTCAAAAGCAAGGACATCTCATAATTTGCGCTCGTTTCTATCGCCCAGCACGGTGCAATATAAACCAACTTAAAAATTTCACGCAGCGCAAACTTTAAGCTTCGCAGTCTCCCTCGAAAATAAAAAAAAAAATGGAAGAAGATTCCTAGAATGCCCTGAAAAACACCACTAAAACCCCCGCAGAACCCCCTCGACAAAGCAAAAAATAAAAAGAGAAAAAACATCATCCGGGGGTAACAAAGTGTCGCCGGAGCAAAGAAAAACAAGCAACGAGAGAAGCGTCGTGGAAAAAACTTGTCAGCGCATCTTTGGGGACACATGAAGCACATGCCGCAGTCCCGATTCGACTGAAGAATTCCCCTAACCCCCGGCACCGGCTCCGGCGTCTTATCTCCGTCCAAGGACCTCCTCTGCCTCCTTTGCCACACCATCCAGGCAATCGGGAGAAGGGCAGGATACTGAAATCGCCATGGTGTCCCTGTTGCCCGGTGATATGTGTACGCCAAAGAACTCAAAGAGACAAGGATTTGGGTTTCGGTAACAGGTACCAAGGTATAGGATATCCTTTAAGGATAATTAAACTTTGAGAAATGATGGAAAGTATAATTACAAATAGAAATAATTAAGAATAAATATAAGCTAGTAAAAAACTAAAGTGTAAATGTTACAAAAGGAAAAAAAATAGTAAAAATGAAATATAGAGACTTATTTAAACCCAAAAAATATATAATCTACATTGAAGGACTCCCCATTGATCATACCCTTTAGCAAGACAGAGACTAACCAGAGAGAGAACTTCTTTCGCCACAAGACAGTCAAGTTACGGCGACTTTGGGGACGCTTCGACAAAATAAAAAAAGGGAAAACTGAGTACAAGGACGAAGGACAAGACGGACTGCGCTTTAGTTTCGCTTGTAATGCGATTTTCGCCGCTATTATTGGCATCTCCTCCATGTTTTTCCCTGCCCTGCCTTAGTTTCCCCACAATTTTCGTTCATTTCGTAGCAAGGTTGGAAAATGCAGAACTGGGACTCGGAAAGTTGCAAAACTTTTCGCCGAGTTGCAGTTGGCAAACAAAACTGCAAATTATCTCGACTTTAATTCAATCGTCAATCAATTGAAGAACTTGCTGCCAAATAGCACAGCATTTCAGGAGAAATATATATATTTACAATTTTCTAATAGGGATTTTGCTTAAATCGAACTGCAATCTGATGTGGGAAAGAGAAGAACTTTTATTTTGGAGCCAAGTTTGTTGGCATTTAATGCATTTCTCTCTGAAGATATCATTTATAAATAATATTTTCTTTGTGTAATTAAATATTAAATTTATAAATCATAAGTTAAGCCTTAAGTCTTATCTTTAGCCACATCTGTATCTCTTAGCTTAGGTTTATCTAATTTGGAAAGCCTTTTCCTTTTAGCTTAGTTATTCCCCCAACTGTTGTGGTGGAATGCCGCAGCAACTTTCCCGGAAAAGTTCACGAACCCTTTATTCCTTTGTCTGGGTTTCCCTGTGTTTCTTATGAATATTTATTTATGTCACCCATTGATCTGGCAGAAAATAACGATGGGGGAAACTCCACTTTCCATACAAATCAATATATTGCAAGCTTAATTAATTCAACTAAATTCTATAGTGCTCCCTTTTTCCCCTCAGTGTATGCCTCGTGTCACCGCAGAACTACGCAGTGGAGTAGAAACTTGGAAAGCCTCCACCATTTAAGCTAAAAAGTAAACCAATTGTTAGTTTTGATGGAATTTATTGGGTAAATATTTGCTAAGCACAAGAAATGGCTTGTGAACATTTGTCGTTGTGTTTGGCTGATTTAAGATTAAAACTTTTTAAGGCCAGTCCGAGGAGCAGTTCCCCCGAACAGAAGCAGGATGCCAATCAAAGGCAGTGCCTCAATGACATTATTGCTTTTAATTTATTTTGAATTTCTCACCACCCTCGGCTCCGTCTGCTGCTTGCCGGCTTTTCCCTTCCCTTTTTCCTTTTCCCATTTTCCCTTACTCCTTGCTCTCCTTTGGCTTGTCCTTCTTTCCTGTCGACTCTGTTAAAAGTTTTCATTACTGTTTGTTAGTTGACGATGTCGCTTTTAGTTAGTAAATGTCCTGCTTCCTCCCCCGCTTTTTATGATTTATGCCCGGCCAAGTTTTAAGACAGCCCAGCACCATGACAAAGCTTTTGTTATGCATCTTTTAATTTGGTCAATAAATGTCGGCCCGGGAGGGGGCAGTGGGGCAGCGGGGCAGGGATGGGATTTCCACGGGATGGGTTTGATTAGGCTTTGGGTTTATGGGTCGGGATAAATGCCGTTAGGGCCAATTTGCTTGAACACGTTCACTCATTAGTTTACGCCCATCTCGCTCCCGCTCTCTCTGTGAGCCTGAAAAGCGACGGAAAACGAGAAATTGGCCTTGTCAAACAATGGCCTTGAGGGACCTCGTAACTCGTTGGAGGCCTGGACGAGAGTTCAGTGGAAAGTCTTTGTCTTTTTGTCAAAGTGTTGCTTAACCAACAGAAAAAAAAGCAGACTTAATATGGCTTATTTTAGTTGATTATTGATATAAATTAGGGGTTTTTTATGTACTATATCGCTGGAAATGTACTAAGTAGTAACAAATAGCTAGTAACGAGTAATTAGTAGATCCCTTGTTGAAACCATTGTAGATTCGCTTGTTAACAGACTAAATATGGCTTATTTCAGTTGATATGAATTACAGGTTTTATAAATTATATCTTTGAAAATGTAATAACTAGTAACTAATAACTAGTAACGAGTAGCTTATAACTAGTAACTAGTAGAACCCTTGTTAAAACTATTGTAGACTCGCTTTGCTAATATAAATACACCGAAGAAAAGCCACTATCTTAGTCAGGACTCAAGATAGAATCAATCAGCTTACAACAAGTAATTAATAACTAGTAACGAGTAACTAGTAACTAGATTCTCTTGCTGCCATAAATATACCAAAGAAATTGCTTTGCCTTAACCATGACTCTATTTATATAGATAAAATCAAACAGCTTATAATATGCTTCCTTTTAAGGATAATTTTTCCAAGTACTCCCAAGAATAAACACCAAGGAGCACACCCTCACCTACGCCCCCATTAGCTAACCCATCGCCCACTCAGTGCTCAAGGCTCATGTGCTGCTGTGCTCCTGTGCTCCTGGCCTGTTGTTCAATTATTTTACAATCAACTTTTGAGAAAACATCAATAGATATCACCGGGAGGGCTTAAGACAGCAGGAAATTTTGCTCTCCTCCCCGAGTTGACAGTCTCAATGTGGAAGTGACACACTCAAAGAAATGTTGTATCAATTATTTGAAGAAATCTAAATAAATTCAAGCTTATAAAATATTTATGAAATTTTTAAAGAATTTTTATAGTTAGTTAACTATGTTTTACTAGCAATATATTTTCAATTTAATCTTAGAAAAGTAAGTTTTAATTTCTCCCAGTTGAGCCTAGGTTCCCTTGTCTATCTGGAGGCTCTCTTCTCTCTCTCTCTGACTGTCGTGGCGCACCTATTGTTCCGCCTTCGACAAGGATGCTGATTATATCGAGTAGGATTCACAGTCGGGGACTGAGAGGGAGTCCTTCGTGGGCTCAAATTCGCATTTGTTCCACTTATTCCACTTGAACGCTTCGTTAAGAGCAAATTTTTCCACAGTTTTTACTTTGTTGTTGCCGCGGGCAAGCAGTGCATGCCCGGGATGCCCAACTGCTTGTGGAAACAATTGTCACAGCAAGAAAAGGACATTGAAACGGGACAGGAACATAGAGAGGGATAGGGACAGGGACAGGGAAAGAGGGACAGGAACAAGGACACGGAGGCCGACGCGAACGTGGATGCGTTCCACGTGAAGCCTATCAAGTGAAAGTACCGTGAATGGTACACAGTGGAAATAAGGATTCATTTAGCATAAGGATCTGGACAGGAAATGGAACTTATACTTTATACTATCTTTTCTTAAGGCATATTTTGAATCACTGAACATATTTCTAAGACACCTTAAGGACTACAATTAAAAGAGATATGCCTTCTTTGGCTAAATGTTTTCCAATGTTCTTAGGTCACTTAATATTAAGTAGAATGGCATTACTTTACTTATAAACACACACAAATAGCTCGCTATTTTCTTCAAGTGTTACTTGGTGCAAATTCTAGGAAAAGGTGTGGTCCAGAATCCTTAAGAATGACAACGAGGAGCCAGCAGGACCACGCAGTAGCGACCTTCGCAGAGTGGGTAGGCGTACGTGCTTCGCTTAATGCTCGCCAAGGTCCCATCTCCTGGCTCCTAGCTCCCAGCTTCTTTCTCCTTTATCCTTGCTTCTTGCTCCCTATCCTGCAATCCCCCAAATCCCAACTCCTTGGAAGCACTCTCGACTGGCCAAGATTAGCCGCGCATTAGGGATGACAATCGAAGGACAGGGAGGAGGCACTGCTGGAGATTCTAAAGCGAAGCTAACTGCGGGGCGACGTTGACAAAGTTTGCACAAAAACGATGTCTGAGCTGACAGCCAAGTTGCCGCCGGCGATGGCCGGAAATCACCTGCAAGGAGTAACCTTCACCTGCTGCTCCGCGATCCTTTGCTTGGAATGGAATGCAACAAATGCTCCCCACGCTGTCCCCAACTTTTATGACAGTTTTCATTTGCTGCCGCTCTTTCCTCTCTCTTTTTTCTTTCGGACTTTTCCTCCTATTCCCTTTTATTCCCATCCATTTTTTTTCGTCCTGTTTGGTGGTATCCTTGCGGCTTGTTTGGGTTTTTAGTTTCCAGCGCAAAGCGGCCGCAATTTGTGCTTGTACACTTTTTTTTTGCTCGGTGTAAATGCTTTACAAAAACAATGTCAAGTTAAGGAGTCACGTGTGTGTGTGTGTGTGTGTGTGGAGGAACGAGTGTCGCTGACAAGCTCGTCCTGTAATTTATGATTTATGCCATTCGGACTGACAGTCGCTGGCAGTCCTTGCCCGGCATTATAATTGCGAGCCAGCCTCCTTCGACCTTCCATCCTTTGCGCGCTTGTCGTGAGCAGTTGCCGCTGACATTCCACTTCGTTTCGTCTGACTTTTGACCTTTTTTCGGGGTATTATAATTCTGACCAGGACTTTGTAACACGGAAAACGAGTAGGAATTGATGTCCTGGCATTTGGATATTAATCACAATTAAAATATAGGAAGCTCTTTGAGAGTTTTTTTATTTCTAATTGGAAAATAAACCAAAGGAAAGTATATTTTGTGGATGGCATAAGGTGATCTGTCTTTATCCTTGAATAACACAAGGCTAGGAAAGACAGAGGAGACCCATCCTTAAGTTTTGTTTGTCCTTCAGGCTATCCTTTGTCTCTCTCCGCTCACTAATGAAGCAGAAGTTTCAGACCTACATCGGTGCTCGTGCCCGAACTTCTCAAGTGTAAGTAAATTAGAAAAGGGTTTTCCACAGCCGAAACTAGTAACATGCCAGCAGCAACGGTAGAGGGAAAGCCTTTGATTGAAGGCGTAAAAACTTACAGCAACGGCAGCGAAGGATGCGGAAGGGAGAGTTTTTCCGGCGACATTGTTTGTTTTTTGGGGCTTATGCCTCGGTTTCCGGCCGCCATTGTTGCCACTGTTTACTGTTTGCTGTTAACGGTTTCTTTCTTTTTCGGTTCTCTGTTTAATAAAGCAATAAATAAGATGCTCGACTGCATTCGGGGCAAGTGGGAAAAGCGGAAAAGCAACGAGGCATACCGAGCACGTAAGGAAATTGCCAGGACTGAGCCTCAGACTGAGACTGAGACTGAGCCTGATTGGCAAGATGCTCGGCACTCGGCTCTCGGCACTCGATGTGTTTAAGGATGATTGATTGCGGGCCTTAACTCAATGGGCGGCATGACATCGATAAATGCCCAACATTGGCTCTATCGGGGCATACGAATTCAAAGGGAAAAGGGAAAGAGACCTAGGAAATTATTTGGTGTAAATTCGGAATTAACACACTCTTAAATAGCTGCATTACAGCCTGTCTGTATATTTATTTCCCTTTAGAATGACTGTTGTTACGATTTGTACAGATTCCAACCTTTGGTGGAATACTAGAAACTGTTCAAATAGGTTTTTAATTAGGAAACTAGATACATATTCGATTGAAAGTCGATTGAAATTTGTATTTGGACAGAGAATATCCGCATCCTTGACCCTCTTCCGCACTCCATTATTGTGGGCGAGGGACTCCTTGCGGGTTATTTTGATTTGGAGGCAAGTATGCTAATAAAAAGTAAGCAAGATGGAGAGATGGTGTGCTGAAAGCCAACAAATATGCAAAGTGAGGGCGGAAAGGCAGCAGCAGCTCCGGATCGAAATAGCCCTCGAAGGAGCCACGTACCAGGTACCTGGCTACGCATTTTGCAATGCGAATATATATATACATATACACACACTCTGGATATTTCGAAGATGTGCCAGCGAATATATAGTATTTGTATTTGCTTTAAATCACTCATACGCAACGTTTTCCATTTTGAATAATTTATCATTCGGGTGCAAAAACGCTTTTCCCCTGGCCTCCTCCATCCTGGCAGATGGAAATGGAAACGAACCTGGATATATGGATATATGGATATATGGATATATGTGGAGTTGAGCGATTGCAAGTCGCATGAATTTTTCATGCGGACACACGCAGAATATTACTCATACGACTCATCGGTCATATTTTATATTGTCTTTGCGCCACGGCACGGCCCAAGGCCATAAAAACCCATAAATGGGCTGCAAGGTGTGTGTAGGGTGTAGCCTTCAAATTTCCACGGAAATTAGCATAAGAAGGCCATCAATGGAGCGCCTCGCCTCGCCTCGCCTCGTCTCGCGTTGAGGAGTTATGGTTAACCGGGACTGTTTGATTTTCCACTGTTCTGCTAATGACACTCGCAGGACACGTTCCAGGACGAGACAACAGCTTTTCATAAACCGCAAGTGTCCGATCCTAACGAGCTAAACGGTGGGCGGTGGTTATTAGGTGGGCGGATGTCCTTTGCCGTCAGGTGGCTGTTATCGTTGTCTCCCACCGTGTTGCCCCGCTCCCTCGCTCCTTGTTGCCCCTTTTCCGGCTTCGATTGCCGCTGGCGTTGAAAATTCGTAAGCGAAATTGAATAAAATTGCCCGGGCAACAACAATAGCGGCATGAAATAATAATAAGCAGGAAAGACGATGGTCCTGGCCCTGGCCTCTCTGATAAATCTTTAGCCTCCCTCCGACCCCGCTTGGCCACGTGTCCCGACTCCCGACTCCTGGATCCCGCATCCCGTCACGTAACGCAATTTCTTTTATTTTATTTTTATTTTAAGTGGCAAGGAGGTCTTATTTAAATGCCTCGCTGGCCGCGCCCTCGACCTTTGACACGGCACATTAGCGAGAATTCGGGACTGGAAGAAATAAGGGTACATGTTCCCCTATATAGACATACGGCAAGGCAATCACCGGGCACGTAAATCAAAGCCTCTGACGAAGATAAACGATGGCCGGAGTGTTGCCACCGAGCACGCGTACCTGCTTATGTGTCACCTGGCAACACTCATCCCTCATTCCTCATCCCCCCCTTAATTGACAGAGCCGTGAAATGTTGATTTTCGAATATTTATAATTATTACTCAATGGCAAAGCACTGGGGAAATATATCTTAAAAAGAACAAATAATATTTAAGAAGCTAAATGAATGGATTCTTTAGGTAAGATTGAAGCCAGGATACAACCTGCTCTTAAGTTTTCTTTATAAACCCTTTTCTAAGTAATTTTTGTAGCCTCATTAATTGCTATATACTATTTACTATTTAATTATATATTTCCCTTAAATTTACAGCACTTTATCACTCTACTTTTCTTCATGTGTAAACTGTGACTTTCCTCAGAAACTCACGATGGAATGATAGGGTAAGCACACTTGAGATCATTAGCTGGTTTTCTTTGTGAAGAAAAAAAACCGAATAAGAAAAAAAATTGGCATTTCCCCGCGTTGCCCTGCCATCTAAGTCCTTGCTGGAAAATTGACAGCTGACACAGAGAGAGAAAGAGAGAGAGAGGGAGAGAGAGGCAGACAATTGTTGCTGTTTGCCAGCGTTTTTCCGGCTGCCATGACAGTCGTCGGTCGGCTTTTTGACTTTCATTTTTTCGCTTGTCTTCGAATGGATTTGATATCAGCGCGTCCTGTGAACCGTATAGCGAAAAATATTAAACATTTCTTTGATTGATTTGCTTTCAGCCAGCATGCTGCCACGCCCACATCCGTCTTGGCAGCACATCACCTCCACCTCTACCTCACCCCGAAGCCAAGGAAGATACATGGCTTGAACTTGTGACACATAAAAGCTTAGTAGCAAAATTCTTAGAGAGTTCTTTTAATGGAAATATATATATACATACAGTGTCTAGTCTTTTGGTGTAATTTATTTTAATTCCCGATTAATTCCAGGGTCCTGGCAATCCTCCAAAAGGATCCGCCTCGAAACTTTCAAGGAGAAAGTGATTTTTTAATGCGTCGCTGAATATTAAAACTAATTTAATGAATGCACTACGACGACTTCCCCTTTGGCAAGAAAATACAAAAAAAAAGTGTGTATAAAAAATAAAAAAGAGGAGCAGCGCACAAACAGATTTTGGGGGGTAATTCGGTTGACATTCTTTAACTTTTTTTCTTCTTTTTTTTTCGGGGAAACGAAAGCCGAAAGCCGAAACTTTTTGCTTCTTATTCCGAGTTGCTTTTAGTCCTGTGAAAGGGACGTCTGCCTCTCCACTCTTCCCCCCCCTTTGCGCCTTTGCATTTGCCGTTAAGCAAGCAAACAAACAGACAGTCAAAGGCGGAAAGTGTGTGGGCGTGGCACTTGCCCACACACACACAGACACACACACACACGGACACAATTTTAAAATGTTTTTCTGTGCATGGAGAACAGCTTTGAGAAGCGAAAAGAGAAGGAAAATGGCGAAAAGGCTTTCGAAAAATACCAGGAGGGGGGAGGGGGAGGTGCACCGCCAAAAAGTTTAATATTTTCTAAGTATTTTAGTATTTTTTATATATTTTTTAATTTAATTTTTGGTACATTTTAATCTAACTTATTATTAAGAGATCAAAGAGAAAAGACAAGCAAGGACAAAAGTTCGTTAAGCAACCATTTTACCCTTAAAATATTTAGTTACATATATTTTATATAATATAAATAGATTAATATCCTCTCAGTGTATTTAACAATTGTTCCAAAAATTCAGAAATACCTTCTGCAGACACAGGTACACACACACCTGATGGTCAGGCAGGTCCTTTAAATGGGGGGGCCAGGTGATCGACCCACTGCGGTTGCCTGTTCGCAAAACAATAGGCCAAGGATTGGATGAGCTTCAAAAATAAAAAAGGAGAAAAGGTAGAAAGGTAAAAAGGAGGAAAGGAAGAGGGACGAGGCTTTGGCAGATGATGAAGTCGAAACCGGGACCGAGGCTCAATTGCATTTCCAATTGTGGCGCGGAGAAAAGGATCGATTCGGTACGAGGTCCTGCAGGGCAGTGGCAGTGACAATTTACTTGTAAAATCAACCGCAACAATTTCAATTGCAGAGCCGACCAGAGGTCACTTCTTATTTGCTTGGCTCTTTTTTTTTGAGGTGCACTCAATAATAAACTAAACTGCAAGAAATTTATAGAGATACCATTTAGTAATAAGTTTTTCGTTTTCTATTATTTTAAATCAATGTCAAAGTCAAATATGGGATTAAGTAAGAAAAGAGACCCATTGATCGAGACCCAAAAGCAGGTTGTGAAGCTAAGAACAAATAATAAAATCATAAGAAATAAAAGAAATCATCATAGAAACTACGTCAAGAAGAGCAAAATTTAATCTACATCTTGTACATACATTTTAGAAATGAAATTACCTCAGTAAGGATTAATAGGTATAAATTTCTGCTTATTTAGTTTAAAATTAAAATATATATATTTCTTTTAAAGTAAATATTTGCTTGCACTGTACTCTGCCTCCGAAGTTATCCTGCTGGCTCGTTGTCCCTGCTCGTTGTGGCTGCGGTCGTTACTCAGGACATTGACAATTCAATTGGCGCAATACCCTATCGCCCCCACTCACACACCCACACACACACACAATTACACCCTAATGAACTACACATATGCAGGGGAAACCACCCTTGCACTCCCTCCTCTCTCCTCCTCCACAGGATCCATTTTCAATTGGCGGCAGGCAACCTGCAACAATTCGCATTCTGCGGTGCCGCAGGAGCCTTGACTTGCGGTCGCCAACGCAAATGACATCCTTTAAGTCGCTTTACCCCCGAAAAAGGAGAGGCAAGGCCAAGAGCCAGACGGTTTTAAGCGAAAGTCAAGTAAGAAGTGCTTTGTTAATAAACATTCCACTCTCGCCAAAAAGGGAATTTTAATGGTTAAAATTGCTGAAAATGAACTCGAGAATAACTCATTTCCCAAAGCTAAGCACTTGAAACAATTTACTTAAAAAGCAGTTACAAATTATATCAATTCAAAACTCAAGGGGTGTGAAATAACTCTGTTTTAAATTTTCAACTCAAGTAACTCCTTTGTCAAACTGCCTCGACAGCTTTTAAGTAGTTTCATCAATTATTTCAATTAAAATTCAATACAAACCCTTACAAAAAAATAGTCTGAAAATTGCTAAATCGCATGGAAAATGAAGCGACATGTGCAGGCTGCTCCTTTATGTTACTTGCCCCAAAATAGTGGCAGCTCCTTGGGTCCTGTGGCTGATATAATTCATGAACTAACATCTTGTGAGTAATAAGGCGTCTGGGAGGAAATGAACTCAACCAGGAGCAGGAGCAGGAGACAGGGGCAACGGAAGTAATAAATGGCAAGCCGGTTGGCCTGTGATTAATTACACAGCATTTAGCCAGCTCATCAGCTTCAATGACCAAGACACTTCGCACTCAGTACACCGAAAATAGACCGCAGGGCGAATGCATATATCAAGTTGGGAATTCGAACCGCCACGTAAACAACCATATATATATATAGATACATATATCAATATTGGGGAACAGAAGCCCATAAGTCTGAGCTGAAATCTGGAAATGTGCACGTCAGGCCGAGGTAGAAGCAAATAAAGCCAAGTAATTTGCAAATTAATTGGGAGTTAATGCCGGGCGGCAAAGGGTTTCATATTTTTCCCCGAATAAAGAGGGAATTAGTTGCTGGAAAAACTCGTAAAAAATAAAGCCAAACAATACAAATTAGACAAGGTGAAAGCGTATAAAATGCGAAGAAGCCCAAGCTAATCCTTCGACGGGGGAGAGAAACAATGCCGGTGAAAGTTTTCTAGCCATTCGTGGAATCAAAAGGCACTGTCTTCACCACCACCAAGGAAGCCCCGTAAGACGTAATCCGATAGTTTTGCGAGAGCACAAACACAAGCCGGAAATGGCCCACCGATAATTGCCAACGAGGCGGCACTGTACTTAATTGCGACGATCCTTGAGACTCGCGACTCGCCTCGCCTCCATAACTTCCTCGAGGAAGTCGTCCAGGACTTTGGGAGAGAATGCCAAAGCAGCTTCGAGCCATTCAGTTATGTACGTTGTCAAGCCCAAAATTAAAACGAACTCGGGACCAGGACCAGGAGCAGAAGCAGGACCAGGAGCAGGACAACTCGCAATGGCAGGACTCTCTTGCCACTCACCTAATAAGCCAGCAAAGCGTACAAAATTTTCGAAAGTTTTATGGCCGCGCGAGCGACACTCAACTCAAGGAAACTTGGCAACGGAATGGGGGCGGTGGTGGCGTCACTCATACGCAGTGTAAGCCGTCCGCTCTCCCCATTTCCCTTTTCCCCCCTTCAACGCTTTGTTTTCGCATTGTTTGCCGATTTCGTTGCAAGCTGAAAGTTTAGAGTTCATAGTTTAATTTGCTAATTGTTTAACAGCTGCAACAGCAGCAGCAGCAGCAGCAGTGGGGGGCAGCTGCAGCTGCAACTGCAACTGCATCGCATCGCAATAGCAGCTGCATTTTCATAATGAAAAGCTTGGCGGCAGGGGCTGTGGCCGAAAGTGGGGGCCCACAACTTTTAACTGAGCCCGCGGGGGCGGTGCTAAAATCCAAGCCGAAAACGACAGGCGACAGCTGGCTGCTGACTGCTACTTACTGCAGCAGCTGCAGCAGCAGCAGCAGTAGCAGCAACAGCAGCAATCGCCGTCCTGTCGAGCGTAACGCCTTTTGACAAGTTTGCGCTGCAAAACTTTTACTTTTTCATTCCCGCTCCCTTTTCGGTCAAGTACTTTCGAAAATTATAAGTAGCACAGGCGCCGCGAATTTTTCCCCGGGAAAACTCACCGTGCGATTGCCCAAATTCTTGACGCGGCAGGTCAGGCGCACCGTCTTGCCGACGAGACCGGTGATGTTGGTACCGATGGTCGTGTCGAAGGTTGGTCCTCCAGTTCCGGGCGTGGGCAAGTCCTGCAGGAAGTCCGTGAAGAAGCGCTTCGAGGCGCCCTCGCTGCTTCCTGTGAACAAGGGAAATTTCTCTTTAGAAAGGATAAAATTGAGTACAAGAGTTTTGAGTGTTGAGTGACTGGAAGATAAAATGGTTAAGATAATGGACAGGGACGTGTGACGGGGCAAAAACTTATTGTTTAGTTATAAATAGGGAGAGTTCAGGGATAGTAAACAAATATTTTAAATAAAACTTCATTGAATTTAATCCATTTTCTGTGGCACCATTGATTATATGTGCTTTATCTTTTATATTCTATCAATATATGAGAAATTAAATACAAATTTGACAGAGAAAGAGACAACTCCCTAGAACTAGTTTCCTCTGCTGTGTAATGTGACTCCGCGTTACGCATCTTAGTCTTTGTATTGTCTCAACTTAAACTCTATCTTATTAATTGCCAAAGAAGTGACTTTCCCAGAACCTGTTGGCTTAGAAATCAAGTAGTTCTGAGGTCCTGACAGACCTGACAGGCCAATGTCCGAAGCCACAAAGGCTCCCTCCCACCTTCGCCCCGAAATGCAGGGCTCCGATGGTATCCCAGCTGACAGGTGGGCGTGGCCATTAAGTAGGCGGTGAAAGGGACATTTCCTCGGACTGCACTTTGTTTGTTTGTTTGGCTTTCTTGGTTGCTTTTCTCTCTGTTGCTGTCGTATCTCAAGAAATAATTTAAAAATTAGTGCAATCGAGTCCTTGGGAGCTCGCAGCTCCCCCGCAGGAAGCGGGGGGGAAGTCATTGAAAAATGCGCTTAACAAGTGTTGTAAGTGCCCCATATGGGTGTGTGTGTGTGTGTGTTTCATGGTGCTTGGGTTGTGTGTGTGTGTGTGTGTGTATTGCCTAGACCGGGCCATTTGTTGACAGCGTCATGTGGCGTTAATTGCCACTTTACAACGAGTGGCAATTTGGAGCCGATCGAAAGCCGGCTTCCTCTACACACTCACACTCGCACCGAGGCAGAGCGGAAAATAACACACATGCTATATTTATATGGCAGAAACACAAACTAAAACAAAAAAGGATAATGCTTGAATCATTAATATAAAGCTAATCAAGGATTACTATAAAGAATATCTTGAATGAGCGATATATCACCTCTTGAATCCCTTCCCACTTGTGTTAAAAATATATAATTTCCTAACTAGTTTTTACAACTTAATTTATAGTTGGCCTTATTTTCTCCCTGTGCATCTCTCTGTAAATACACACACAGGCTGGCTGGCTTACAGCTGTTGCGTCTACGCCCGCCTCCGAGCCTCCGTTGAAAGTGCAACAAAGAAGGAGAAAAAGTAAAGTAAAGCGAGGCGAGGCGAGAGCAAACAACAGCGAAAGGCGAAAATTAATGAAAATTGCCCCGAAAGGCAATTAATTAAATGATAAACGCCCATATTATATGGCCAGGAGCGTGTTTGCTGTTCTGTAAGCAGTTTATATAACATGTTGTACTCGGCGGAGCGAATATTTCGGTGATGCGATGGTGCGATGATGCCGATAACTGCCAGCCTCCTTTCGAAACAACAAATTAAAGACGGAGGCTTGGAGGATGGAGGACGAAGGATGGAGTCCTGGCTACAGAGAGCACAGAACGAGTGCCGCTGGCCAGATAAGTTTCTGCCTCCGGAGCAAAGGCACAGGCCACTGGGCACACACACACTCCTCATTCTCCTCCTTCTTCAGGAGCACTGAACTGGCCACGGTAATACCCTGCAACCTGCCACCTGCAACAACCTGCAACTTGCGACATGAGTGTGCGCTGACTGTCTGCAGATTAGCCTCGGAATACCGGAGCATATTTCAAACATCTCGCTAGAAAAAAAGGGGTCAGGATTACAGAGCAAGAATTTTATAGCTAATTGTAAACATTTGTCTACTTATTCCCCTAAAATACTTTGACTCCTTGTAGATTCTAACAGATAGAAACCACACTCAATTTGAAGGTATAAACTCTCACTCTACTTGGCTTCTATGAATGCCAAACAGGTCACATTTAATTACTTTTTCCGGTGTAGCCATAACTTTTGCTGGCACAATCGCAAACGTGACAAAGCAAACACACGGGCGAAACGAGGCAGGCGGAAACGGAAACGAAACGAAAACGAAACGACAAACGTAACGTAACGCAACGGAGAGGAGAGGAGAGAATAAAAATGGCCGCCCCGAAAAATGGCAGCGACATTTGCAAAGTGTTAAGTGCCATTTTTGGCATCCCCTGATCTCTCTTAGCCAGCGGCACCTTCCTAGGTGTCGTCGTGGTTGCAAGGGCGCTTTTGCGTTTTTCCACGACGATTACACCGACGATTATGCTGATGAGCAAGTGGATGAGGTTTTTTGGGTGGCTGCCTGTTACGGGTGGGAAGGTGTACAGTGGGTGGTGGGTTGTTGTAGGTGGCTTGTGGGTGGTGCGTGGCTTGTGTTGTATGCTGGCTGGCAGCAGCAGCCCCAAGGCCTTCGGTGGCTGCAAGCCAATTAAAGGTGAACCGTCAGAGTCCTCTGCTGTGTCACACTCTCTCCTCGTGTCCCTGCTGCTCACACTCACACTCACTCTCCTCCTGATCCTGGCCTGCCCTTGGCTGTCGTCGGCTGATTTATGGCCGCCATTCACATGCACGTCTCATACCCAGACTCCCCACACACTCTCCTCTTCCTCTCTCTGTGTATATGACAGTGATGGTGGTACCTAAGGTACCTAGCAAATAGTTGAAGGTGTCATTTGATTAGCTGGAAAAAAGAGCTAACTTGAAGTACCCAATATACACTTCAATCTAGATCATAAGTTCTTATAAGTAGAATAAATTTAAGCCTAATTATTTACTCTTGAAATCAGAGAAAGAGTATTCACAGTTTGTTTCATTCTTATTATCAAGTCCAAAGTCCTTTTTGGTACCCTCTCCACTGTACAGTATCAACGCTGCCTCGCTGCCGTGGCACGTCCTCGTTTTGGTTTTACAACTCTGCCAGAACGAATTATGTTATGCAAACACAAACACTCGTCCGCCCCGCCCGCCCTCGCATGGTGCTGTTATCCTGGCAGGGACTGCTCCTGCTGCTATTTGCTCAGCGTTTTATGCACTCGCTGCGGCGTCTCAGGCTCTGGCCCTGCGTAATTGAAGTTCATAATTCTTTTATTAAACACATATACATTTTTTTTGGGGGGCCCTCATCACATGTCCTTTGTCTTCTGGCCTTTTATGCTTTTTTTTAGCACAGCTGAACACCCTCCTCCTCAGCTGCAAGGATCCAAGGACTGGTCCCCCGCTGTGCGTGATAATGTTTTGAGCATGCCATTCAAGGAGCTGCCGAGGCATCGTTAAGTTGTCAATTGCCAGGATAACGAAAGCGATGACAGGAGTCTAAAGAGAGAGAGTGAGAGAGAGGCCCGCGGACATCTAAGCAACTTGATTTGAGTGACAGTTGCTTAGGCTTTGGCATTTTTGCCCACATTTCACTCCTTAAAGCGAATGGAAAACGATTTCATTTTTCATTTCGAGATATATTTTACAACGATTAATGTCCCTTCTATATCGGTTTAATATTAAATCATGGGGGAAATCGGCAAAGATCAGCAATTATTCGAATGCCAAACTTCAATCGGAAATCGTAAATAAAACCCTTTTTGCCGGGGTCGCACACGTTATGTAATATGAAAAAGTGGGAAAACTCGACGATTACTTATATCAGATTTATGCACCGAATTAATATTTTCAACATTTTTTCCGATGTCGCTGTCGCTGGAAAAAAGGGATATTCCGAATAATAAAATAAATGGGATAATACACTTTTAAAATTTTGCATTGTCCGCCGCTGGCCGAAGGCTATAAAAATATGCAATTGAGGCATCAGCCATGGCCTTAATGCTGAAAAACACATTGTAGGCCCATCCACCAATCCCTTCGTCCTTCTCACATATATAGTTTTTTTTTTTTGGTTGCCAACTTTTATGTTACCGCCGAGCCTTTCCAGCGACTTTATTTATCCGTACCTGTTGCTCTGCTCCCCCTCTCTCTCTGGACACAAAATCCTTCTACCAAAAAAAGAGAACAAGGATATATAGAGGCTCTGGCTCTGGGGTCCAGTGAATGGCGATCTGTCCGCCAGGCCTGGCTGTTGCTTTTAACATTTATCATACGCAGTGTGGGCCCGGCTAAGTGCGCACTTAAGCGCCGTGCCGCGCCGAGAGTGGGCGTGCATTGAGGTCCGATTTCGAGCTGTAGCCAGAGCTGTAGCTGTAGCTGGAACCAATTTGAACGGGTTTTGGGGCAGAAAATAAAATAATTTATTTGCATATACACAGAGAGAGAGAGAGAGAGAGGGGGGAGCCGAGTGTGGCACGAGGTACGTGCGGCTGCAACGGCCGGCGGGATTATTGGAAATTTCTCGCTAGGCATTTTTGGCCGAAAGTCAGCGGCTAAGCCAAGTCAACGCATCAAGTGCATCGTTCGTGACTGTGGCAACCCTGGCGGGCATTTCCGGCCACTTCGAGTGGCACATGGCACATGACGTGTACATGTGGCACGAAAGTAAGCCAGAGAGAGAGGCAGAGAGGGAGGCACTCGAGGCGGGCGCAATCAATCCGTCATGCGTCATAAGTCCCAGTTCCGTCAGCCTCTGCGCCAAGAAGTATGCAAATAAAATTGTCAACGGGACTAAACGACGACTCCTTGGGCTCCTTAGCTCCTTGGGTTCCTTGGATTCCTCCCGCCCCTTTCCAGGACCTCCCATTTTGGGAGGCTCTTCTTTATCGCAGCCAGACTCTTGATGTTGATGTTGCGCTGCCTTGAAAGTCTCCCATCGAGATAGATCCAAAGCTATTTCCTCGCTTTCATCTACAGGATGTGTGTCTTTTTTTTTCTTTGGGCAGACAGAGAAAATCTTAGTGAGTTAGAGAGCTTTGTAGTACTATAAACAGTGGATTTACTATGAATAAAAAGCTAAGGATCACATGATAGTTGATACTCAACTGATCCCAAAAACATTTAATTATTTAATCAGCTTCTAAAAACTTATTTCCCTGAGTGTATCACACGAGTCAAGAAAACTCGGGGCCAGCTAATAGGCATTTATGCAAAAGTTAATCGCATGATATCCTGATAAAATGCACAAAAAAGGAGATGAAATATATATATATATATATATATCCAGGGTTCATGGCATGAGAAAAAAAAACTTGTAGGTAAACTTTTTAATGCTGAGCTTCAGCTTTTTTTTCCTGTAGCCTGGACCACAGATTAGCATTCGAATGGAAAGCGGAAGGAGTCGCTTTGGCTTGCCAATTGAAAGTTTGCCTTTGATTGAAGGAGTTCCAGGAATAGAAAAAAAAAGGAGAAGAAGAACTAAGTGGAGGAAATCGTCCTGAAGCCAAAGCTCAAAAAGGAAGGTTAAAAGTCACACTATATACACAGAATGTTTTTTTATATAAAATCTATTTAAACTTGTACATAAGTAAATCTAAAAAATATGACAGAAAATCGTATTAGCTGAAACCTGACAGCTTTGAAACAAAGTCTTGGGTTTTAAAAGAAGCCAAATCAGAGCTCAGCCCCCACAGGAGTCCATTAGGTCAGTCACTGGGGGTTATATATCAAATTTTGACATTTTAAGAGTAAGGAAATGTTGAAAATATACACTTATCTAGCTCAGCTCAACACGGCATATTATAAAATGTTTTAACTGCATAAATATTTCACTATTTAACACGTAAAATTTAATACTAAAAATACAATTTTTAAAAGAAATAAATATAAAAGCTTCTCAAAGTCCAAGTGTTCTGTCTTTAAGCTTACTTTACGGTTTCTTAATGCAAATTGAAGCATTTCCCATATGAGAAACCGCCCCAAATCCATAACCCATAATGCCGGGCAGCCCCTTGGCCCCCTTTGAATAGATTTTCAATTCTTTTTTTTTTTTGAGGGGAACTGCCACCCTCTGACGCTTTATAATTCACTAACTTGGCAATTTTCTTCAGTTGGCCAGTCAAGTCCAGGCCATAATGCCTTTTCGGTTGGTCAGAAATTGAACTCATTTGCATATAAGCGTGTAATATATTGTTGACCCGGCTTGCGGCTGCCTCGGGGGTCAAAGGGGACTGTGGGGGCTGTCGCCTAATGGCCCTGGCAGCCAATCAAACCATGACATTTGCAAAAAAAACATAGAGAGAAAGAGAGAGAGAGAGAGAGAGAGAGAGAGAGAGAGAGAGGGGAGAAAAAAGAAAGAGCAAGAAAAATGGGGAAAAATAGAAAAATAAAAAGTGGAAAACGAAACGAGCAAGAAACTAGCTGAAAGCAAAGGAAATTTCGCTTTTTTTTTGCCGGGACTTTACGAAAATCGAGTGGAAATGCCACCTCCCCCCTCTGCCTTGGCTATCTTCCCGCCGTCCTTCACCCACTTTCCCACCCTCTCAATGTGCCACCTCCCCCCTGTTCCGCCTCCCCCATTCAGTGCGTTCTTTTTTACACGAACTGCCATTTGAATGTCAAATGAGTTTTGTGCCAAGTTAAGCAATTTTACATTTTCAATTGGCTCCTTTTCATAATTTCCGTGGCATTTTTGTACGCTTTTTTCTGTGTGAACTTACAGAACTGCAAAAATAAATTACAGTTTGAAATCACTCGAGAAGGTGTGTTAGGGGGTGTGTGTGTTTGAGTTAATGAGCCATTGCTTTATTAAGCAGACACTTGAACGTATTTCTGGGTAAGTTCTTAAAGCAGTATACTACTATTTTATTTATTTATTCAATTAACATTAATTCTGGATATATTTATTGATAAATTTATAGATATTTATCCAAGAAACAGTATGGAAAATAATGTCTTTGTTCAAACAAAATCCCTAATCTTAGCTTTTAACACTTTAAGTTATTTTTTCTTGAGTTTACTTTAAAGATAGAACACTTTCAAAGTTATATAAATTCTTTCAAGATTCAAGGAACTAAAAAAAGAATATAATAAAACCCTTTAAAAGGTTTTAAGATTTAAAGAACTAAAAAAAAAGAATATAATAAAACCCTTTAAAAGATTCACATCGCTTAGGATATTGACAGGCGTCAGTGGATACATTCCCTGCAGCAGGAGAGAGCTGTGGCAACATCGAAAACAGTTGCAGCAGCAGCAGCAGCAGTTGCAGCAGCATCTAACTCAGTGCCAGCAGCAACATGCAACCACAAGTGTTGCATCTGAAGCGGGGGGCAATGGGGCAGATGCTATTGCTATTGCTATTGCTGTCCGGTCTATGTTCGCCCTCGGGGGGCGTGTCAGCTACAGGACACTGTTGCCAGGAGACGCAGGCCTCTGCAGGCATGTGGGCGAGCCTTGACCACAGGCCGCTGACCCAACCCCCTCTTCCCCCCTTCCCCCCTGGGACGGCCACGCCCACAACGCATGCGCAACATGCTAATTTTGCAGCCCACAAGTAGCCATCAAACGCAGCTGCAGGACTCACTAGGAGAAGGAGGAGGAGCAGGAGGAGCAGGAGGAGCAGGAGCTGGAGCTGGAGGATAACACACTCTGGGCCCTCGTTGCGCCTGCCTGATTTTCAATTTCAATTTGAACGATAAATGCATCCTGGCGCATCCTGCATCTCTCTCCTTGGAGGATGAAAAACGCAATGCCCGGCTCGTTTATCATGGCTGCATATTGCTGACCACAGAATGCAGCGATATTTATGCTAGGACTCAGCGCCCAGCTGTCCACCCACCGTGGCTATCCTGGCCCAAGGATAAAGATATGCTTGAGATATCCTGGCAATCCTGAGGGAACTTCCAAAGGTTTTCCTTAGCTCACATATGCACTTCTTAGAGAGCATCAAATGCTTGTTAACATTATTATGCTTTTTATACATTTAAATATTAAATAACTGAGAGCTAGCTTTCAGCAGCAAGAAACTGGCTTTAACTAAACATATTGTTGGGAATATATATTTTATAAAGAGAGAAAGAGAACAGAACTCGTTAAATGTTAGCCAAGAAACTTAATCCACTTCAAATGGAGCACTCCTTTTCCTTCGAAGGCTCCTGCTACCAGCAAGGCTTTCGTGCATTCGGGATACTTTTGGGTATTACGGCTTCTTTATGGCCATCTCCCTAGCGTCTCTCTGTTCTGGTCCAAAGCCCGGTTGGTATGACCGGCATGTCATGTCCGCGTTGTCATTTTTGTCAGTGTTATCACAGCAGCTGAAGCTTTGCTTGATACACACACACACACACCCCGCGGGTGTCCTGCATCCTGTCCTGTCCTGTCCTTGTTCCTGCTGCTCTTTCTGGCGGTTGCCATTCGCCATTCGCTGTTAGCTGTTAGCTGTTAGCCATTCGCCCGTCGTCGTCACCGTCGTTCTGCTTGTCATTAGAATTATGTCATTGTTCAGCCAAGTGCGCCGGTGACGACGATGACGACAGCCACATCAGCATCAGCCGCAGCAGCAGCAGCAGCAGCCACATCGCAGCAGCAGCAACTTTGGTGCCATTTTTACTGCAAATACACTCGAAGAAACATTTGCAAGTTAAATAAAGCTAACACAAAAGAGAGCTAATATATTTGTTAACTCACTTTTTAAGTTAATTTTAGATTTTGAAGAGCTTGAAAATATATAAGTTTTCTCTTCTTCGTTTGCTTATTTTCTCCGAGTGTTGCCGGGCCTGCATTCTCGCCGCGAGAATGTGTATGTGTCGCTTTGCGTTCGCATTTTACGCGCTCACATCTAAACTGACATTCCAATTATTCTTATTGCATCAGGACATCAGAGGAACATTGCCCAGATCCTTGTGCCATGGGGCCAGGAGCGAACCCGAAGCGAACACGTTTATAAATGGCACAGCGTCTATTTCGGTTCGACTAAGTCACTCATTCAGAGAGGCAGCAAGTCATTCAGTCGCCGAGTCACTCAGTCAGTCATTTCGCCAGTAAAACATTTAGTCAGTCAGTCAGTCAGTGAGTCAAGCTGAAATCGCGTTTATTTTTCATATTTTCCCCAACCATATGTAGACAGGACACCAGCCAGGGTCCTTCAACTATTTAGCTGGAGAGTAAATGCTTGGAGATGGCCCCGCCGATAGGGTTAAATTGGGGTCAGGACTTTCTGATTTATGTCCTGCGGTTCTAGTCCAAAGTCCAGCAGAACTAAGGGAAGAACTTTTGACAGCTGGCGTGTAATTTATAAGGACTTAATCCCAAAGCTATTTGCTGAAGATCCCAATGGTCATCCCAGGTAATTGAAGGACAAAAAAAAATACTGAGGGGAAAATAAGTTAAAGAGGAAGAAGGAGACTTTCTTACTGCTAAATACTTATTAGAAAATATTTATAAAATAAGTATTACCTATTCATTAGGAACTTCAAAAGTAAGTGCAACTTAGGTCCCCTTAGCAACCATTTAAGTGTATTTTCCCTTTGAGTTACATTAGGAAATAACTAAGAAAGCAACTCCAATTAAAGGACACTCCAAACACGGATCAGTTCCAACCCTGCGGCTATTATTTACCTCTCTTAACCCATAAACAGGACTCAACTACCCCTGTTAGCATGGCCATAACCCAGTTACATTAATCGTTGAGCGTGGAAACCGAACGAAAGGAACTTTAATTGGTGTTCAATCGCTTCCTGCTGGAAGGAAGTTCCTTCCAAAATTATTGATTACTTTACATTTAGCGCTTGTCATTAAACTCCAGCATTTGCCTCACAATCAGTTCGTCCTTTGATCTTGCCTCGGAGCAAGGGAAAAGGAAAAGGACAAATCACAAGCTCAAGCTCTCGCTGACTTTAATCAGACCAACAATTTTTTTCCTTTGTTGACATTTTATTGATTGCCATCAGTTGGCTTGAACATTAATTTCATTAAAGCCCAAGGAGCTGGGTGACCTCTAAAAGCCATTAAGTGTCGCGGGATAAGAAATGGAGGAGCGAGGGAAAAACAAATTTATTAAGCAATCAAAGCTGCCGTGTCCCGTTGAAGCTCATTTTAATTGGAGGAGGAGGAGGAGGAGGAGGAGTGCAGGAGTCCTGGCTGGTAAGTAAAACCCGATGAGTTAGAGCCATGTACCTGCAGCTCCATCAGTGGTCCTGCGAGTGCAATCCAACTACTCATATTTTAACGAGCATTGTGTTGTGGCAGCAACAGCAGTATCTCGCAGATACTCGCACTCACGTTCGGATTCAGGTTCACGACGGAGGAGCCAGGACCCCGGGCTGGCGACTGAATGCTTTTCTGCTCAATTTGCAATTTTCAATGCGCTGAAATGTTGCCTTTATGATGCCAGGTACTTTGGTGGGAAGCAGGGCATGCTGGACTATGACAAGACAAGGCTTTAAAATCTATCTATAAAATTAGAATTATAAATATTCAGCGAAGGATATCCTCTAGTCTGTAGCCTTTGAACCTCAACCTCTTGTTTTATTTCTATTTCGGATCCAATATTTTTGCTTCAGCTCGATTTTATGCAACAACGACGTCTCCTTCGATGGCCACGCCCACAATAATCAAAGCACGCTTACGGCTTGTTATTTTAAATTTCAGTTTATAAAATAGACGGCGGAGTAGATGATTTAAAACAATTTCAGCCCGGGGAGAAGCTGCTGATGAAGCTGCAGTCCCGAGACCCGGGACTGGGACCAGGACCAGGACCAGGACCAGGCGAAATTGTTTTTACGTGCCGCGCATGCAAAGGAGATTCCGATTCCGATTCCCATTCCCATTCCCATTGCCATTCCTGGCTGTCTGGGCGAAGGAATGGCATCTGCTGTGCAATCCCCAGTGGGTCCTGCCTTCCAGGCAGGAAACAGGGACTGACTAAGGGAATGGGTGAGGTAATGGTAAGCAAAGGGGCAAGGGTTCGCGGCTTGACCTCCCGAGGGCCAACACCCCGTTGAACTCACCTGCAAGGAGACAGAGCACTCCCAGGAGTATAAGCCAGTGTGACGACATCCTTGAGTGGCTCTCTGTGGCTTTCTGTCGAGGAACTTCTTTCAGTTTCAGTTTATGCGCTGAAATGGTAGAAAATAAATCATTAAAATTTCAGGCAACATATTTATTATATAATTTAAAACATTCCTATTCCACCATCATCTAAGTGCAATTAAAAGCAAATCCTGGCTGACCCACAAAGCTCGCCGAAAAAGTTTATAACCATTCGAGGCAAGTGGCGGAAAATGGGGGAAAAACACAGAGCCGGAAAACAAACTGACAAGCGAACGAGCAAGCAAACAAACAAGCCCGGGAAACCGCAGACAATAGTGTTGCCGTTGCCGTTCCCGTTGCCGTTGCCGGGGACTGCATAACCGGAGCGCAACATAAAAATCCACTAAGGCAAATTTGGTTTGTTAACCAGCACAATGGACGCATTAACAGGACGGCCAGGACACGGGCGCACGGGCGCACAGATATCCTGCTGGCTGCCGCCGCCGGCTGCCTGCCTGCTCGCAACAGGATGTGTCGACAGACGGCGGCAACAATTAAAATTTTTGCCATTTTGTCGCAGCGCCATATACGAGATATGATCCACGGCGAAAGCCTTGAGATATAAGGGGAAAGTACTTTAAGGAATTTATTCTCGAAAATGTTCTTTTTTTTATAATGTAAAGCTTAATTTTCTGGGCTTTAATAAAAACAAGGAAAAAATATATATATGATTCTGTTCCAAGAGTTAGACTTACACAAAACCCCTTTCAAATGAAGTTACATCCCCAATTAGCCCCAAAAATGCAGTTGGATTACATTGATTCGCAGTGGCAACATTCGAGGGAAACTTTCAAAAAATAAAAAACAAAAAACAAGAAGGGAAGTTATATTGGGGTAACCGAAGTTTTTATACCCTATTGTTTGCTGCAAGGTTAAATTATTCAACTGAGAAATCTAACATCAGCCGAAATAGCTTTAATTTCAGTTCGGGAAGTTGATTTTTATTTATTTTTATTTAAGCAAAATATAAGCTTGTTGAGTAAACAAATTTTATGAATTAAGCTTCAATCGATATTTTGACAAATTTAATATTGTAAGCCATTAAAAATTTTTTTTTTTTAATTTTGTAACATTTTTGTTTGTCTTTATTTTCTATTTATTTCTTAAGATTTTAATAACAAATCCTTATATGAAAAGCGTTTAAAAATCATTCACATTTTAGGTATGGAATGCACATAAGATAACCTAAAAAAAGCGATTTAAAATCGATATTTTTTGATAGCATTTTCCTTTTTTCTAATTTTTAAATATTTTATAATTAATTATGTAATTAATATTTATTTTAGGAAATTATAATGTATATGACATTTGGTAATTATTCTTTTTCCTATTCAAAATTACCCCAACAAGACCTCAAATATGCAATCTAAAACCGATATATATCGATAGCATCTATATTGATAAATTCAATTTAAAAAAAAAACCCTCAACTTCTATAATACCCCTGTAAGTGTATAAAAAGAATGCCTTGATGCATTTTGCAACTTCTGAAAAAAAAAATAAAATATTCCCTGCTTCTGGCGCCTTTCTAAATTAACAAACAACAATTTCGTGCGCTTTTTGGCACTGCCAGGGAGAGGGAATGGGGAAGGGGAGAGGGAAAGGGTAGCTGCAGTGATTTCGTTAACAGAAAATTATGGACTCCATCTTGCTCGGAGAGCATTGGCACATTTTGCAAAGTTTTTTGCTCATTACACGGCTTGATTTCATTTACTTGTGCGAGCGCCTCCTGCTGCTGATGCCGGGGAAGCCCCGTCCGTAATTTAGATGAGATAATAAGCCGGCTAGGCTGGGAAGCCACTGGTCCTGCTGCAGCTGGCTCAAAGGATGTCCCGGCTGCCACCCCGCCCCTCGCCCCTCGCCTCGTTGGCCATCTTAATTAGGCGCAAAAAAGCAAACTGCAAAATGCAAATGAAAAGGGACCGTCCAGCGGAGGAGAGGCCTTCGAAGAGGCGTGAGGTGAGCTACCAGTCGGAGACCCAAAGAGGCGTGTCAAAGGCCAACATTTTGGGTCAAATCAAATCGCAATAAAACGACAACGACAACAGGCTACGGTTACCCCTGTGAATTGTGCAGACTTTTGGCTGGAGAGCAGGTTTTTCTTCACAAAAAAGAAGAAAAAGAAGAATTTTCTCCCGAGTTTATGTCCTGCAATTTGTAGCCTTTTGTTAACAGATTTAACTGGTATTCTTTCAACAGAGGTTAATTTCATTATTTACATATTCAGGAAGAAAGTCTTTCTGAAAAATCTGAAGAACTTGTGGTAAAGTCGGAAAGGAACCTATGATCATTTTCCTTGGAGTATATTTTCGGGGATCTTTTTAATGGTTTTAATTTACACTGACTGAGGTGTGAGTTAAAATTTAAATAGTTTAATATTGACATCAAATAATAAATCAAATATTTAAGATAATGTCTGAAACAAAAAGAGATTACTTTACTCTAGGAATCCCTCGACTTTCGTTTCATTTTCTTCTTTTAACTAAGCTTTATTTATGGAAGAACTGAACTGGACTAAGCACTCCTTTCCTGGTTTATGTTAAAACCTTTTAAAGTAGATTTTAGATGGCAAATATATGTAGATTCATTTCAAAAGCGAGCTGCCCGAGCGGATTGCTTCTATTTAATCAAAGCTAATTGATACTGCTCGGCGATTGGCGCCAACTTTAACGCTTTGACAGGCAAAAGAGGAAAAAAGTGAGGGGAAGGAAGTCACCATGGGCCTGAAGATCTCTCTTTACGGACAAATCAATCACACATTCAGCTTGAAATGCATCAAAATGAAAGCTAAACCAACATTAAAGTAAAGTACATCAATGCATCAATCATTTCAATATCAATTTGAACTGTTGGCTAAACATTCATTAAAGAAAATAAACTAAAACTGTAATTAAACTCATTTTCAATTGGATTTTAAATGCTTAAAATCGGCTTAGACCCCATGGTGCACCTGAACCTGAACTGGCCACAGCGTGGCGCCACGGGGGGGGTGAAGCTTTGCAACGTTTTGCGCTCCGCTGCCTTTCACTTTTTCGGGCGGCGAGAACACTGAAACAAGATTAAAGTGTTGTGGCAAATACAAAATGGCTGCCCTTCCGGTGGGTGGTGGTGGGTGGTGGTGGGTGGTTGGTGCTTCCTGCCACGAGGTGTGGGCGTCAATTCGAATTTCACTTAAAACAATATCAAGCGCACGGATCCAGGGGGTCCAGTGCTTAGACGAAAAATGTAAAATAAAAAAAAAGGAAGAAAAGTTTGCCACAAAGTTGGAAGTTCGATTTGTGGGTTAGGGTTAACCATTCGTGGAATTGGCTCGAAACATATTTTTTGAGGGATTATCGTGGGCGATGGCATGCCTAGGAGAGCGAATGGATATTCTTTGTTCTAATGTCAAGCGAATATTCAGAGTAATGCACTGAGAGAAACATACATATATATATCCCTATTTAGAGTAGTAAATTTATTTGAAAAGTTATGCGTTTGAGTAAGTCGGGTTAGGTTTTCTTTTAACTCAATTATTCATACTTAATTTCTTGTTTAATTCTAGTGTTTAATTTTTAGGAAGACTATATCATATATCTATAGGAATAATAGGAAAACTTTTACATACAAATTATAATTATGAGAAATTCGACGTTTTTTAATTAAATCGAGATATTATCTCAAAATTTCGGTTTTAATTTTACGACAATCTGACGGCTCTTTCACTAGGAGCAATGTTTTAAAGTATTATTTTATTTTCTTTAAAATATTGCTCAAAGTGAAAGAGCTGTATTGTATAGTAAAAAATAGTGAAAAATATTGTTTTAAAAATTTGTTTTTAAATATAAGAATAGATTTTTTGGGTTCGCTTTAAAGAGTTATGTAAAAATGTTTCCAAATGAACTTTTAAGAAAGAAGATATTGGATTATAAGTTATATTTAGAGCGAAAAATTATCACACAGAAAATAATCAATAAATTTTGATTGTTATCTTTATCGTTCACAAGAATAATAATTATTTTTTGGGCGTTTAAATAAAACTCAAATTTTGATTATTAAAGTAGAATAAAATATATAATAATCTCCAGTTAATCATTAAAGATTAATTTCTATTTTTTCTCTTAATATAATTTAAACTGTAGCATTTAAGCTTAGTGCAGGCATTCGAGACTTAAATTTTCCTTCACCTAATTTTCAAGATTATTTTCCTGTCTTATTCTTGTATTTAATTTTTAAGATAGAGTAATATTTAAAATGTTGTAAACATTTAAGTTTAGTGCAGTCATTCGACTTTTCGACGGCGATTGTATTTACACAAGTCGTGTGAATGAACTCGGTGCCAGTCCCTGGTCCCCGGTCCCCTGGCCCCGGGCCTTTTTGGCATGCTCGGGCTCATTTATCATCCGAATCCCAGGAGAGTGCTCAAAGCAATGAAATTAAAAGCTGAATTGTTATTTTGCGCTCTGCCTTTTAGGTTTTTCTTTTTTTTTTTTTGCACTTGTGCTCCCTTTGTGTTGTGTTTCCCCCTCGCTCTCCTTTTTATTTTGCAAAGAGAGAGACTGACGTAGCCAAAGTCCTATGGCTGGACTGCAATGATTGGCATTTATGGCCGTGGTCCTGGGAGGAGGAGGAGAGGAGCGTCTGCAATGGTGGTCAGGCACGTGAGTTATGGCTGGAGTCGTCGTCACCGCTTAATTGGCCTTTAATTTCGCGTGGGCGCATTACTTTCCATTAGGATTAGATCCATTAATTAAATTCAAAGGTTCCTGCTCCTGTTCCTTCTGCTCCCTTAGCTCCCTCTGCTCCTGAAGAAGCAAATAAAACCCAAGTGACAGAATATTTACAAGATAATTTGACATTTTCATGCCCTGGCGACATGTGCGCGGCCATAAATAACTGCGGCGCAGGATATTAATTCACTTTGCCGAAAAGGATTACACTTGCTCCTTCGGAGAAAAAGCGACATAAATATCCCACCGTCCTATCGTCCCGTTTTCATCGCTGCAAGTGCGTGCGTGTGCGTGTGTGTGTGCCGGCAAAAGGATATTAAAAAAACATTAAAATCACATTTTTAATAGATTATAATGGGTGGGGCTAAGGAGCCAGTAAAAGGAGATGTGTGTTTTGGCCGAAGCAGCAGCAATAACACAATCAATCAGGAGGCCAACCCGGCCAATTGGCGTGCAACGAGGCGTATACGTAATGTGGCATTTCGAAGCAAGGACGAAAGTTTCCCCTCACAGAACTCACAGAAGGATAGAAGAAGCTAACCAAAACTTAATTGAAATCAATACAAAATGCAATTTAATTCAGCCAGCTGCAGCGGACAATAAAGCTGCACTCGAAGTTGCACAGAAACAGTTGCGGACATGAATGGCATGCTTACTTTTAGGGGTGGCTTATGATTATTTCTGGGGAGTTTTCCTGCTGCTGCTTCTGCTAGTTCCAGGAAGTTGTAAAGTTAGTTGTCGGGGGAAAAAGAGCTGAGAAAACACGAGTGCTGGCAGAGCTCTCAGGCTTAAAGGTTCTCGGGAAGCTCTCCTAAGGGGAAATAGTTAACATTAAATATATTTATATACCTTTTGTAGTTAACCATTGAGCTCTGATTGTTTCTGTCCCAAAGGGAGAGCTCGAGAGCTCACCTCGAATCGAAGCTGAAGTCAACCTGAGAAATTCAAGTCCTGGGCATCCTTTCTCCTCACTTTTCTCAACGTTTGACCGCCACAAACAAATAGGAACAAAACAAGAAGGAAACTAAGAACACGCGACGCGACGCGACGCGACGCCTTTTGTGTGTTGAGTTTCCCCTTGCCCCTTGCCCCTTGCCCCCTTTCCACTTTTGGAAAATGAGAGGGCGCGGGGGGCGTGGCATGGCGCTGACAGTTCAGTTTATTATGTGGAAGCGACCAAAATAGAAGGGAGACGACACTGAATAGTGTTTAGCTGTCGACTAAAAAAGACATTTTCAAGCTCACTTTGCGGTTAAGCACACAATACCCAAGGACCTCGTCCTGCTGCTCCTGCCGCCTGCTCCTGCTTCTGCCTGCCCCTCGCAGATCTCTTCAAGAGAGAACGCATTTTATGGCATTCAAATCGTAATGATTTTGCGCTTTTCTCATTTTCTTTCCTAACAATTCCCCCGCAAATGTGCGGCGAAGTTGGCAGAAAATTGCACTCGCTGCACTCGTCCCAGTGTGTGCGAGTGTGAGTGCGTGTCATTGGATTTTCATTTGGCGTACGCCTGGAAAATCTGAATGGCAACCAGCAACGGGGGATGAGGATGAGGTTGGGGATGAGGATGAGAATGAGTCGTAGTCGGAGTCGGAGAGGATGCTCTGGATGTGAATGTGAATGGGGATGCGGATGACGACGACTACAACAACGACGACGATGTCAGCTGCCTCATCATTGAGTTCGCTGCACACAAAATGCTGGCCCCGACATTCGGCTTACAGGCCAGAGGAGGAGGAGGAGGAGGCAGAGGAGAAGGATTCAGCTTCAGGAATGAGGTCCTGGTCCTGGGAGCCGGAACCCACTGATAAACAGATTGTTCCAGCCACTGCTGGCCAGTTCAGCATTCCCCCAGAGACGCTTACGGCGTGTAATGCATATCCAATTAAAATGTTAGGCCTGATGGCTCCAATATCCGGCTGTTTCAGCAGAAACCCTGACAAGGCTGAAGGACTCTTCAATGGCAAAGGAACTCCTTGGGAAGTTCAACCTGATCCAAACTAACCTGTGCATATCCTTTCACATTTATATACATTTTTATTAAGAGAGATGCAGAAAAAACTCCACATTTACAGTTCAAAAACTTTATTTTATTCACTGAGCGATGCAATTAAAAATCATTTAGTGCTTTTCGCACAACAAACGGCAGCTGTGCATCCCGAATGGGATATGCAAATTTAAATGAACTGAAAGCAAAAACCGAGGGGGGAAAATAAAAAAAAAAATAAATAATAACACACACACACACACATGTCTTTTGGGCTCTAAATTGGCAAATGAAAATGTGCAGTCCTTGGCAACACGGCGTATGAGCAATGCATATTGCCAATATTGCGTATACGCCCCACTTGACAGCCAGTTGAGCGCATCGAGGGCGCCGAAAGAAACACGACAAATCAAAAGACTTACAGAACGGATTTTAAGAGAGAGAGAAATTGCAGCTTAATTAGTTAATTTAGTGAAGGATTTGTAGAGTAAGTTGAAGTATGTCTCATAATTTATTTAAAATTTACTTTTTGGGTAATTAAAAGGTTTTTCTTTATAGATTTACGAGCTAACTTATTCGATTAACTTACAATGTTTGCTCTTATTGTTTTTTCCTCTCTTTTCGATTTTCATGTGCAAACATATTCGTGAAAAAAAAAAAGATTACCCAAACTTAATACGAATTATATTAGCCAGCTTCCTTTCGCCTGTATATTGAATAAATTTAAAAGGAATTAATTTAAATCACTGCGTCTTTGGCAAGACCATAAAGCCGGGCTCATATTGTCTTAGACGCACGCCCACATAAACACCCTGATTCCTACCCGACCACCTCCACATCCTCATCCACATCCAAGTCCACATCCACGTCCACCGTATCTCATCCGCAATCTCCCATCTATCTCTTTGTGTGCATATGCAAATTACTCTCGCATATTTATCCGCACACACAGACTCACACACTCGCTGGTATATAGAAGATATATCTATGAGATACACAGGGAATACGGTAAGTATATGGCATATAAAGTGGCATTTTTCGCAAATGATGGATCCGGGCTTGCGGTGGCTAAAAATCAAAATAGTCAAGGCAATAGCCGAGCGGGCAGAATAAGTATGAGACGCGGACACAAAGCTTTTTGTGTGCCACAATAAACTATTTTTTATTGCCGCCACTGCCGAGATGGGATGCTGCTGGGAAAGCTGGGACGCTGGGAAAGCTGGAAAAGCTGGGAATGAGGGAAAGTGGGAAATAGGAAAGGTGCTTGCTTGCCGTCGTCGTCATAGTCGTCCTGCTGTCCGCATTGTTGCACTCCCCCCGTTCGCCATCGCTGCTACGTTCTCGACCGCATAAAAGTTTTTCAATTAAGTGCCATGCCCTACTTTGGACTTTTTGCCAGAGTCAGTGCCAGGACACACACATCCAGGGGAAGAGGGAGAGGTAGAGGGAGAGGAGAGTAGAGGGACGACCCGCAGACAGTCACACATAAGGACATTCACACGCGGTATTGCTCGGCATGCATAATGCAGATGCTAAAAGCGTCGTCAGTGCAGCTCCCCCCTCTCCTTATACCATATATCCTCGGGGCCCCTGAAAATCGGAATATCTGAAAATCTGATTGTTTCAATATTTAAAATATATATTCACACACACAGGCACACACACACTTGTGCTTTATCGCTGCTTGCCACGCAAAATAATATTTTTGTGTCAATATTATTTCGGGACTTGCGACTCCTTAATTGAGTGTGTGTGTGTGTTTAAAGGAGCAAAGAATAAAAAAAAAAGGATATGAAAACACGCAGGCAATTGTTCAATTTGCGGTTTAATTAAAAAGCTACAGTTATTCTAAAATCAAATGAGTTTTATATGCAATTTGCTTAAAATACAAAGCGACGAGCGAGAAAAAAAAAGCGCCGAAAGCAGACTTTTCAAAAAAACATTCTGCATTTTTCTTCTTTTTTTTTAGCGTAAATGTGTCGCAGAAGGGTGGAGGGAACCCCCCTGAAAGGAGGGGGTTGAAAAACGAGAGCAAGAAGCAGCAAAAAGTGTGTGTGTAACTTCGGTTTTAGTATGCGTCAAGCGGACTAAGGAGCCAGGAGCCAGGAGGCAGGACTTTGGATTCCTGAAAGGAGAGCCATGCGAAAACCCGAGACCAAGCTACGTTTTGCTGCAACCTGAGCAATTTTCATTAAACACACACACAGACACACGCAGACACGCATCCTTCTCAAAAAAAAAGAAAAGAGGTGGAAAAAAGGACACAGACTACGGATTGGACAATTTTGAGCAACTGCAAAACAAATACGTGACATATGGGTTAACTCTACGCATAGAGACACACGCACACATCAAACGCTTTTAATGAAGGAGCAACGCTTTTTTACATCTAACTATCAGCAGCTCCTTTTTTGTTCTTTGTTCTCTATTTTTTGAGAGTTTTTCTTAATTTTCCTCACTTTTGCACTCTTCGTTTGTTTGTCAATTACATGGGGCTGGGATGCACTGAGAACAAGAAGCCAGAAACTAGTAGAAATGTATAGGAAAAGAAGGAAGCCAACATATATTATTATCGATCACGAAGGAGGAACTGCGATCACTAACTAGAGAACCTTGAGAGAACCTAGAGAGAACCTTGAGATACCTTGAGAAACCCTAAGAAAACCTTAAGAGAACCAATAAAGTAAAGATTTTAAGTAAAGAATAAACATAAAGTAATATTTTTACAAACAAAAATAAAACTAAACAAATACGTTCACTGAAAACCAGACCTTCTTATTATTTTCTTATCAAACTAAAACAGCTAGCTAGTTCCTATTATTTTCTTATTAAAAATAGTTAAGATAGTTAAGTTGCAGTGTACTCACTCTCTTCCCTCGCTTCCTGTGCAAGTTTTGCTGTATTTAATTTGGCCTCCGCTTGAACTTCAATCAGTAAACATAACGTGCACGCATTTTGCGGTCTACTCGTCAGCTCCCTTAGCCGCTGCTTAACCCACTGTTGCCAACACTTGGCTGCAGGCAGTCAAACAGGGACAGCCAGCCGCCACAATCAACTTCAATAACTTGGAAACACACACTATACTAAACTACACACCATTCCAGCGGGAGGAGGAGGTAGGGATGCCGGAGATCGGAGATCGGAGGAGTTCCTGCCCGCCGGCATGCATGTTTATATTAGTTACGGGAACCGAGTGGAAAACTTTGGCTAAAACTTGATTTAAGTTCGTTGCTGGGAAAACTGTTGGCTCGAATGCCGGCTTTTAGGCCGCCTTTTCCCCTGATTGACTGGCAACTGATTGGGCTTGGAGGTAGTGGCTCCCAACTCCCAACTCCCAGCTCCTTGCTTCGTTTCCTGGCCAACACACGACGGTGTCCTTGAGCCTGCCTGCCTGACTGCCACGTGAAATGATTAAAACACACACGCACACAAGGCAACCCAAACCCGGAACCCGGAACTCGAGCCCGGAATCCAAACCCGAACCCAAACCCAACCCTCGACGAGATATCCAGAGCCACACTTTTGGCTGGTGGCTCGTTGCGGGGCATAAAACATCTTCTCGGGCACCACAGCACTTGGCGCGCTAACCGAAATCCATTCAGCAAACTAAACCAAACCAATTTGAAGTGAAAACCTCAATTCACAGCGCACACACACCCAGAGAGGGGTGGAAAAGCGGAAGAGGTGGAACACCCGGTCCACACCCACATCCACCCCCATTGATTATAATATGCGGCAGCTCTTAGTCTTTCATCAAGTCGTCGTCGGCAGAGGCAGCAACGGCGGGGCAGGAAAGTGTTCCGGCGAGTGCCGGAGTCGACGTCCTATATGCAAATTTGATTTAACCCGCACAAAGTGGAATAATAAATACAAATCTCGAACACGATCTAAGTATCGAAAGGGGTAGGTCTTTAAGGCACGCAAAATACAAAGAAAATTAAATAAGAAAATGTATAAAAAAGGAGTTAAATGTAAATAAATAAAAGAGCTAAAATTATAAATTCAATTTTAAGGCAGGAAAAATACAAAGAAATTAAATAAGGAAAATAATAAAATGGAGGTAAAAGTTAACAAACATAAAAAGCTATAATTATAACTTAAATTTTAAGGCAGGAAAAATACAAAGAAATTAAATAAGGAAAATAATGAAAAGGAGTTAAATGTAAATAAATAAAAAGTATATAATATATTTATTTATTAATTAAAGGTTCCACTTTAAATATAAAAAATAAACAAGTGAAAAGTAGTAAAGAGTTCATCACTCTCCCATTTCTTAGGATCTTAAATCTTTGAACAAATATAAAGAGCATTCAGCTCTCTAAAGTTTACAAGTAAAAAGTTTCAAATCATTTTATTAAATACAAAAAAAGAAACTGAGTATATTCTAACCTACTTAATGACCCAGCAACTTTTTCTTCCTGTGCATATTTGTGTGCTTCCTGATGTGTGACCTGAAAATGATGAAAATTTCTGCGACAGAGCGTACCCTCTGAGCGAATACCTTTGGCATGCCAGGCGGCATGTGTACCCAAAAAAAGAGAAGGGATATCAAGGATATGTGGAAAGGGCATTTTGGCAGTCGTGAATATTCCGAGAGATTCCAGTTGATTTCTGTATAGAATTTTTGGATCTTCATAAGCTGACTCACGTGCCACATCAAATGGCTTATGGATGCGCCGATTTTTGGCCTGCCCCACCGTTCGGCACGCACGCATCCACATATGCCGCGGGATTGAGATGGATACGGGAAGAGGGATTCGGGATGAGGGATTCAGGATTCAGGATTCTGGGAGGGTGTTAAAGGATGAGGGATGGAAAATGTTTGAGTTTGATTTAGGACCTGCGCGATCCCTGGGCCTGGGGAGTGGCCACGCATGAATTAAGCCAACGATATGTATGTTTGACAGGCAATATTTCCACAGCGCCACGGCGTCAGACCTGGGCGCACATTTACCTACGGGCACGTATTGCATTTCCATGGGTCCTGGCCAGGAGCAGGAGCAGGAGCAGGAGTAGCCCGGAATTATGCAGCATGCTTTTAGGGGCAGTCATGACAGGGAATGCTTTTAGCGCCGCAGTGCGAAGGAAAGGAAGGAAAGTGCAGGTGCCAGTTGGAGCTTCAAGCTCCGAGCTCTGAGAATTGCTAGAAAAACCCACAAAGACATGGGACATGCATGCACATCACCAACGGGGATTCCCCGTCCGAGTGCCGGACTTATCACTCACTTAGAGGCAAAACCCCAAACTAATCTATGAGTTTTTTGTGTCACCTGTGATTGCCAGCAGGTTAATGAACCTCTTGTATTCTTTTACCTGAATGACAGCTTAAAAAAATAAGTGTTAGATTTCATATCCTTTTCTTGCTTAGGCATTTCTTTGCTGGTTTTTAGATTTTAGTTTACTATTAAAGAAGTTGCTTTAAAAGGCAGCTCAATTAAGGTATATTAAGTGACTCCCTTCCGGCTGAGGAGAAAATCTTTTTCTCCGCTGAAATTGAATATGTGGCAAAAGGCAGGCAACCGCACTTGTACACTAAGAAAAAAAAAGACACCTCTATCTCTTAATATAACCCACAATGAACATGTTCTTTAGATTGAATATAAATCCTCTTGAAGAAGAAGGAACGTGGTGTTCTCTTTATGGCTGTAATCCTTCTAAATTAAGCTCAATATATATATGTGAGGGGATGCTGGCAGCGACTTGGATAATTTATTTTTCAGTGTGCGGCAGCACCCACACGAAACCACCGCCGCCGCCGCTGATGATGCCACCGCAAGGCAGCCCCGGCAAAAGTGACAGCACAAGTGACATTTCAATGATTTCGCTGTCAGTCAGTCAGCCAGTCTGTCTTGCCGCCTGTCCTGTGTCTGTCCTGTCCGTCCTGCTGTCTGTCATTCAGGCACTCAGAGAGTCTCAAGAATTTTCGGGCGGGGGGTGGCACTCGAGTGGGTGTAGAGAGTGGGCTGGGGCCCAGGGTGAGGGGTGACACAAATGGCTGTCACGCAATGGCGGCTCAAAACAACAACTAAAACGGGAGCGGGAAAAGTGCTAACCGCAGCAGAACTCTGAATCGGAATCGGAATGGGAATCAGAATCAAAATCCGAATCAGAATCCGAATCAGAGCCAAAACTGGGGGGCAACGCAGCCATCAAACGGCTGTCGAAATGGCAAACGTTGTTTTTTTCCCCTCCAGTTTCAAAAAGGCAGCTCTGAGCGCAATAGAGACAGAAAATACACAAACAAAAGGCGAAAAACTTTTCTGACATGCCATGGAAATGGGAATGGGAGGGCGGCAAGGCAGGCGCGTGGCCAGTTCAGCAATAGAAATTAGTATTAATTCGAAAAGTCTACATAAAATATAACATTTGCCATTATTTATGGGCAGCGGCGGACTCAAGTGAAGCTTTATACATGCACTGAAATAAAGTTTGTAGAAACTTTTAGTTCAAATTTAAAGATAAATTCATGTTTGGTCTACTTTATGAAAAGAAATATCCGAATTTCAGCTTTTAAATATATTAAAACCAATAGAAATCGTTTAAAAAATGATACTAAAAATCAGAAAATATCTTTCTAATACAATATATATTTTTTCTAATATTCTATCCTTTTTTTTTGTGCATGCTAATTAGTCATTGAGTGGCTTTGATCCCCTGTAAGCGGCTTGTATCGCATGTGAGCGATGTGTGTGTGTGTGGAAAATGTATTAAAAACTAATTAGAAAACAGCAACCGGGGCGGCATTGGGTGTCTCATTACAGGTGAAAGTTTCAGTTCAATAATTATGGTATGAAAGCCAACGGCGCCCACCAAGTTCGTCCTTTGCTTTAGCGAAAGTTTCACCTCGCGCATATTTTCTCTATATTGCTTTTTAATCAATACAAAAACAGGACTCGCTCCTCTAACCCCTCTGGATACTCCTGCTAAAAAGATTGATTGCTGAAAATTCTAATTAAAGCTGCAAGAAATAAAAATAAGGGAAACTTGAGCCTTGAGCCCTAAAGGAATCAAAGATTTCTTTTTATAATTATTGCAATTTTGAGTTGGAAGCAAAAAAACTTTTATTATCGAGTTCCTTTTGTGGTGAATAATAAAAACTCCTCAAGTATTTGCCTTGATTATTAACTCAAATCAGTTGCCTGGCCAATCAATCACTTAATCATTCAATAAGGACCGCGTTTCGGCAATGAGACACCTGACTAAGTACAATGGATTAGTCCTGAGAGAGGTCTTGTCTTTCCTTTTTATGTTTTGCTTTTTTTACGATGCCACATCCTTGAGTCCCTGATAAAATAATTGCTGCTGAAATAACTCAAGCACTTGTGTCTGGCGTCAAAAGTTTGGCCTCTGCTCCCTGCACTTCATGGGTTCTCATGTCACAGTATTCGTCTCCAAGTCCTGCTCCTTTTCCTTGTCCAAGTTCTGTGTCTTCTCCATTTCAATCATCTTTAGTTTACGCCTTATGATTTGTCTACACACACACATGTCAAGGAGAGAGAAAAAGTCCTGTAGCTATGAAATGTGTCCTGCTTAAATACATCTTGGCTATTAGTCAACGGACAAGGACATCTCCGCACAGCACACAACTGTAACTGAGTTTGTCCCTCAAGTTGTGCACTTTCCCTTAATAGGCACGCTCTTTCTCTATATATCTATATCTCTATATCTCTACATCTCCCTTTCTCTCTCTCTCTCTCTCTCTCTTTCTCTCTCTCTCTCTGTCTCCAGCTCTGTTCTCGTTCTTGGCCATATTTTAACTTAATTAACTTGCAACTATTTAAGTGAACAACACAAGTGGCTCGTTTTCGTTTTCGTTTTCGTTTTTCGCTCCTCGCTCTCATTTCTCTCCCTGTCTCCTTGTCTCCTTGGCTCGCCCAAGGATTTTTCTCATTTCTCCTTGTGTGAGAAATCTGGTTTTTCAGGTACACTCAATGACTACAAATTGTGGTCATCAGAGAAGGCGGAGAAAGGCGACGGCGCCAACGAAGAGACCTCCAGAATTAAAGGTAGAAATAGGAAATATAAGATTTCGCCTGTCACGTACCAAGAGAGGGGGGGAGGCACGTAGGTCGGTGTGTGTGTTGCCACGCCCCCGTACAATCCCTCCCATTTTTCCGCAAGTTTCCCGCCCGTCGGCTCGTCTTTCCCTGAACAGCACCGACTTGGCTGCGGCGGCGATTGCCACTGTATAAAATTACAATTTCATTTGAAGCCGAAGCCAGAGCCAGAGCCAGAGCCTCTGAATTGAGGTCGATAGAAGGTCCCTGTCTCTTTCTCTCCTTTCTCTGCTGTCTTTTTCTAACTGCTGCTATCTCTATCTCTGTCTCAGTGGCTTTTTTTTATGGTATTTATGCCAGGCGACAATGTGAGGCATATAAGCTTAGTGAAAGGATCGAGGAGACAACTTTGAATAAGAACTCACTTGCATTGGGAATAAGCTACTACAACTATCCTGTGAGTCCTTCAAAAAGAAGCTATATATAAATACATTTTTTTTAAAACAGAAAAATGCTATCTATATCTTGTTGGCTTTGACACTTTTTCCCTGAAATATAAATCAATGCAAGATCTAGATTGCTTTGTCTACTGCTGCTGCTGATCGGGCTAAAAGGATTAATCTACTAAAGAAGCAACCCCACTGCCAATACACTCTCTCGGTTAATGGAAAATTAACTGTTTTCGATTTCCTTTTATAACCATTTCCCATCTAAGCTGCAGCTCCTCGAAGCTAGGAACCCGGAACCCCGGAACCCGGAGCTCATTATGCGACAGGACTCCTGTCTCCGCTCCTGTCTCGTCTCATTGTCAATTGCAATTCTCTTAATTAGTTTCTGATGCTGGTGCGTTTCCCAGCTAGTATATATACTACGTAGATATATAGCACCCCCCGCGGACTGTTACTACCCCCCGAGAGTCCTGTGCTGTGGCTCCTCCTGCCGTTCTGTTTCTGGCATTTTCCTTCGACTTTCGGACAGTCGCTGATGTAATTTTCTGCTTGTTACATTCCGTTCGCTTTTCCCTCATTTTATTTCATTTCGACTTCTTTTTTTTTTGGGTGGGAAAGACGTTAGACGTAGACGGAGAGTTTGTTTTGGTTGCTAGGAATTTATTCAAATTGGAATTTAATTGAAATGTTTGTCATTTGGAAGCATTCCCACACACCCGCAGAGCCACAGCCACTTCCCCATTGACATTCACATTCGGCTGCACATGTATATATACTATATATATATATATATATCTCGATTTTGACTTTTTCCAATTTGCCGCGGTTCTTCCCATTTTCCACCACATTTTCCCGTCTGCCATTGTTCCTGACAATTGTACGTTTGTTTATCCCTTTTGCTTCGATGTCGAAGTTATTGCGGAATTTCAAGTATTTTAACTTGAACATTTCTTCGTGCAGCTCCAACTTCCAACTCACATTTATGCTTGCTCAGTTATTTATTAAAAATGATAAGACTTTAAGGAAATATTATAATTATAAGCAAAAAGAGTTGCGCTTTCAGAGAAATAAGAAAATAATAATAAATAATATTAATTTATCCTTCCTGCATTTTGATGAAGTGCAGTGTGAACAGATTGAAAATCACAATAAACATACATTTCGAAACGATGAAATTGGAACATTAATGCGAAAATACATGCTTATAAGCTGAAATCGATAAGTTTTTACAATATCGAGAATTTGTTGTTTTTTTTTGTCCTTTTTCAGATTTAAAAACTTAAAAGATAAATATTAAAACATGGCAAAAATAAAAAACATTTTCGATTTAGTTTTTTGCTGCTCCGTTTAATGCAAAACTTTTGCGAAATGTCTTTTTATCGGAATGCTTAATACATGTAACTTCTCAAGCTGCTTTCTTGATTATTTTCAGTTATAAAAGTGTTTAAATTTCTTGTATTTTCAATTTAATTGTTTATTGAAAACCAAAAATAAAATTCAGCAATTGATTATAAACATTTATTTATCAAAAAAGGTGTCTGCAAATTTGCAAGCAGGCTCTAAGTTTGCAGTGGAGAATGGTTGTGCTTCCTGGGAATAAACTTCAACCGCCAACTGAAGCTGGTGCCCCCCCTTAAACTACGACCCTGACCATCGCTAACCCTCCCCCCACCTCAAATCCCCCTTTGAAAGCCTTTGTTATGGCCTCTGTCGGCCTGTAAACCAATTTGCCAAAAACCGAATAACAACAGGAGGCCAAAATGTTATAAACTCGCCAAAAACGAGCAGCAGAAATGCAGGCAACACAAATACACCATACACTCACACACACTCACAACACAAACGGCAACAAAAATTGGCATTTGCAGCATTTTACACGGAGAGAAAAACTACCCAAAGAGAAAATAGCCCAAAGGAACAACAGGAAAAAGCGGGAACTGGGAATTGCAGGACAGGAGGAAGAGAGACACTTTTATAAAGCGAGCTCTGGGGCGGGTGGTGTGGCAAACCCCTCTCAAAACTCTCCTCTCCCCAGCCCCTGCCTTTTAACCACCACCACCAAGCCCCCCCCTTCCCCTCCTTCCCGGCGAGCTCCACTGTAACATAAACCAAAAATGCAGTCAATACAAATATAAATAACTGCCAGGGCCAAACAATCAAAAGCATTTTACCCCTTCCCAGTGCCTGCCACTGCCCCAGCCTTTGTAAATATGGGTGTGTGTGTGCACTGAGAGAAACTCTGTATGAATTATGAATTCTGAGTCCTTAAGCTTTGATTTAAAATAAATGATTAACAGATTAAAAGATTAGTATACAACTCAATTTATACTTTGTATCCGTAAGCTAGTAGCTGCCTTAACCAGCTATTTGAAGTTAATATTTTATTTTCTTCTTTATAAGATTTTTTTACAAGACTTCAAAAATAATATCCTTGATTATTTTTTACTAAAAAATATATATAAATGATATAAATTCTTAAGAATTATTACTTTAGGAATAGAAAAATAACACATACAGAAATCTAGCTTTTAAAGAGGCTCACTATACACACTCTTTATAAAGATCACTAAATTTAGCTATCATTAACTTCTAGAGTACTTCCAGCTTACTAAACCCAGAAACTACATCCTTACAGCTGCCTTATAATAGAAACGAAGGATATCCTTCCAGCTTCCTAATTCCAATCAAAACCTTACCTCAGATCTAAATAGTTCTCAGTTTAAATTAATTAATTTATAACCTCATTTGCTCCCATTCAATAAGACGCATACTTACAAGTAAATGCTTCCAAAACAAGCAGAAACTCTTCTTGAATCAATTTAAATACTAAATTTCTCTGAGTGTACGCCTACATCGCGTGTCTCTGTGTTTGTGTAATATATGGAAACGAATTTTCGGCGTGATTGCATCGCGACTACACGGCGTATACGTAATGCATATGTACATAAAATGCATCATGCACCTTGCAATTTTCGCCGTAGCAGTAGCAGTGTGCCACATGGATGGGGCAAAGGCATGGGGCATGGGGCATGGGGCTGAGGCACTGGCTATTGTGCCCCGTCCAGCCCCTAATGAACCCGATGAGAGGCGAAAGTGAAGTGAGTGCATGCAAAGGCTGTTGGGCTTAATGGAATTTTCTTAGTGGCAAATTGGATTTTGGCGTTTCGGCGACTTGTTGAAGTTGCAACACTTGATTTAGAAGAAACTAGGCAACATTCCTGGCTAAAGCTGAAGCAGGAAAATGAGATAGAAAACTGTTTGGTTGGTTTGGGGAAAAACCCAACTCCCAAAACCCAAAACCAAACCCAAACTCAAACTCAAACCCAACCCTGCCTCATCCCCATCAAATCAGCGTGCAGTCAGGCACGTTTCCACGGGCCATTAGCCATCTCCATTTGCTGCCCAGAATTTCATAAGCGAGTGAGTGAGTGAGAAAGAGAGAGAACCAATTTGGAAAAGCCCCGAAAAACGTTTGGCTGTTTGTTTAAATTTGCGGCGCTTTTCCAGCGCTCTCGCGATCATTTGAGCATTTATGTTTGTGTATTTTATGTCTTCCACACGTGCCCCAGCCACTTGGGCAATAATGAAAAACTAGCTGTAATATTGTGGTAATATCATTTCGCAATTTGGATTTGCCCCAACACACACACGGACACGAGTCCTTGAACAACAATAGAAGCTAACCGAAAAACTAATTTCATATATGGGCCACACGAGTGTATGTGCTCCTCTGTCTGTGTGTTAATTTCGGTCAGCAATGGAAAATTGCAAATTAAATTATTGCTCACATAGCGCAGTAACCAGAGAACCTCTCTCTCTCTCTCTCTTCAGCTCTGCAGCTCAGCATAAAAATATTAAAATAAATATTAGTCCTGAAATCTTACAATTTTCCACAGCATTAAATTTCACTTAGCATACAGAAGGTATAAGCAGGGGAGACTGCAGACGAGAGACGGGAAGGAGAGTGAGAGCGGAAAAGGACGAAGGGCAGGCGGAAAAGTAGTTTTTTTTTCCCAACGCGAAGTGTAGCTCGTTAAGCGTCTGAATCTCGACTACTGACTGACTAGATAGTGAGCAGGACCAAAGGATCTGGGAGCCTGTGCCGAACCTGAGAACCTGAGCAGAAAATATACAAAAAAAAAAAGATGTACTCTGTTGTAGTTAAACAGGTTCCTTGCCATCTACTACTTATTTTCCATCATTAAAAGCTGATAAGATGCTTGAGGCATATTAAAACTAATACATTTTATACAGGAATATGTAGAAAATTGAGGGAAATAATAAGAAATTCGATAGAACAGAAGAGTATCCCATTTTCGACTCTCCTTCAGCAGCCTTCTCCCCAACTTGGCCTAAAACTAAAATAAGTGGCTTAGCTGGATCATCGCTGAAGTGCATGACAGTTTTGTGGGGCCTTGAGTGCTCGGTGTGCTTAGTGTGGCCACACCAGCGAGCCACCCAACCACCCAACCAAAAGTTTCGAGGGCAAATTTACCTTTGTGTTAATTCTGGCTGCACCTTCTCCTTGCTCCTTCCTCCTGTCTTGGTGGGGCTCCTTGCTGGCTCTTTTCCACCTGCGAATGGAGGGACAGAAACAGAAACAAACAGACATCAAATATTTGCCATATTAGCTTTTCCACTTGAGAACTAAAAAGAAAAGGAGAGCCGCTTAAAGGACAAACTCATTTGGGAGCGTCGCCCGTTAAGCGCATTTTAAATGATATTTCCATATTCTATTTGCCGGGCTCCTTATTTGCTCAGCCTTCGGAATGGATATGGCGACGGGCGACGAGTACAACACAAAGGCGCTTTTCCCCACAAAACTTTCGTCTTGCTCAGATCAGATGAGCTACCGACCAGGAATATAATTATTCTTTGGCCCAGGTCCTTCGTCCTTCGTCCTTGGCTCTTGTCTTGGGTCCTCCATTAAAACAGTAACAACAAAAAGCGTAAACAAATTTTTGGCGCTGTCGAAAAGTCCCCGGGGATGAAGTCATTTCAAGACGTTTGCTTTATCTTGTTCGAACTCAGGGTTTCTCGAACTCAAAAGGGTATATTGGGCAGAGGCAAAGGACATCTAACTTGAAGGATATATTGATATCTATCTATTCATTTCTGAAAGATTTCCTTGTTCTACAAACTCTTCACTCTAGTTTGTTTCAAGTAACTTAGGGTAATGCTGTTCGAAACGCTTTTATTTCTTGTTTCCCTTCATCGGGCAGGTGTTTTCGTCCTTGCAACACACACACACACATACAAACAAGCACAGGACACGCATATACATATACATCCTTACAAGAAACAACCAAAATATCAGTGTATCTGCCGTTGTGTCTGGTGGTTTGCTTATTTTGTTGTTTGGCTTGTTGCAGCTGAGAGATAACAGGGTCTTATAAGACAGCAGTTAAGGGATGGGGCACAGAGACAGGCCCACCTGGGAGCAGGGAGCAGGACAATACAGATTGTATCACAAAGAGGTGGGGTTAGAAGCCATCAGGAGGAGCAGGAGCGGGAGCAGGAGCAGAAGCTGGAGAGCTGGGAAAGTTCATTGGGTGACGATGACAGCAAATTGCATTAAATGAACTAGAAGAATGTCTCAAGGCAAGACTGATTGGAGACTTGCCGAGCTATTCAAATGTAAAGCAGCAAGTAAGTGAGCAGAAGCGGCCTTGTCCTCCTGGGAGTCCAAGGGAGTCCTCAGTCAGGTCGTCAGGACTCGGCAAAAAATTACATTTTCCATGTTGTTGCTGCTGCTGCTCCTGCTGCTGAATTAATTATGGGTTTCGAACTCTCTCTCTCTGCCTAGGCATTGATATGAAAGGCTCAAAAAATCCTTGAAACCTCAGCTGGCAGCGGTTTAATGTGGGCTTCATATAAGCGTTTTCGCCAGATGACAATCACAAAGTGTCCCTGCCAGTCAAGCCACGTTAATTCTAGTCCTGCCTCTCGCACACACTCCACTCTCCACTCCAGTTCGAGTTGTCTTTAACCGCACAATTTCCAGGCTGTCAGTGGATTTGTCTCCCATAAATTGCTCCTTACCTGGAAATATATATATCTTCCCGAAATAAAGCTTACAATTTTTGTATGATTTCTTTAGCCAAAAATCGATCCAACTGAGTTCGCAAGACATTTACTGGCTGTAAACCCCTTTTTGGTGTCTCAACAGACGACTGTGGTTTCACCTCGCATTTGATTTGGAAATTTGCAGGTAATCAAGCTGTTTAATGTCTCGGCCAGGCCAAGTTCTGCGGCAAGCCACTTAACTTAGTTGTCCCTTCCAGGACCTGCTCGTTGTTGTGGTCAGGAGCTGGCGATGTCATAAGTAGCGAGGCATAAATTGACACATCCTGCTGCTGCTGCTGCTGCTACTTCGCTTGGGTGTCCTTTGCGGTTGCCCCTTCGCCTTGTTGATTAAATTTTAAAGACAATTTTCCGTTTGAGCGGACCCAAAACAATTATCCTTTTTAATTCGAAAGGGAAATCGCATCCTGGCAAGTGGGAAATTTGATACACCAATTGTCTTTGCCTGTGTGTGTGTTCGTGCTTGCTGCTGTGGCAGCTCTCTCTCTCTCGCCCCAAATTCATTTGCAATTAAACGCATAAACATTTTAATTATGCCAAAGCTACGCCTGGGAAACTTTTCAAACCCCCCCTTGAACCACCCTAAAAACCCCCCTCTAAAAACCCCCCTTAGACTGCGCTCCGTCGCTCTTTGTTTGCCAAGTTTTCGGCGCACATGCATAATGAAAACTTTCGCCGCCATTGTGAGTGCAAGCCAAAAGTCGACTGAGCAAAAGTCTGGCTATCAATTTGTTTGCTTGGTCTTCGTCCTCTCCGGACTCGGGAGAAGTCCAGCCCCTATATAGGTGAGCATATATCCTGCGTACGTACGTATATATATGTATATATAGTATGTGCTCAAAGTTCATTGTGTTCTAAACAAAACGTTTCGGAGAAGCAACTTCATTTGTTGCGAGTCTGATTAGGATTCTTGCTTATACCAACAACAGAAACAGAAACAGAAACAGCATCAAGGTAAGTACGAAAATTAACAAAAAATTTCCAAGCATTATTGGCCAGAGCTTTGGCTTAATAACTCAACAAAACTTGCACACAAATCAAAGGACGAGGATCCCCCTCCTGGCCCTTGCCCCTAATTAGCTTCGCCTTGCAAAAAGTTTCGGGGGAGAAATTATCAGAGTTTTTCAGTTATTAAAAAGGCAGCCTTAAAAATTGAAAAGGGAGCTGGAGGAGGAGGAGGAGAAATATGCAATAAATAAAAATCAGATTGGGAACCAGATATAATTGAGAAACTTTTTCCCGGGCGAGGCATTCATCACTGACAAGTTCGGTGGCTGGGAGCAGAGGCAAGCTGCTGCCTTCAATCGATGACAATGAGCGGCGAAATTGAATTGAAAATTAATGTGGAAATTAAAATGAAAAATGCTGCGCGGAGAGGTGGAGTGCAAAGGAGCCTGCAGGCTTTGACACATTTTCATTCAGACAGCAATGTCAATTCTTTTGGGTTCGAGGCACTGCGAGTACTATATGTGTGTGCCACATCATCGATATATATATTCTCAAGCAATCAAACGGAAAAGCCCAATGATATATAATGGCTAGAAGAGGCTGTAACTGCCCCCAGTTATTAGCTGACACCAAGCAGACAATTGGCCATCATTTTTCTGTGTGTTCTGTGTGTTTGTATGTTTTGCCCAGACCACCGGACTTTGGCCATAAAATGTGAAAAGTCGCAACCGCCAGAAAAGGAGTCTGAGGCCAGAGCGATCCTTTTTGCGGGGCTTTTCACCGTGCATTGCTATTTATGGTCCACACACACACACACAGAGAGAGAGAGAGAAGTACACACCCGGCTAAAAGTTAAATTTATTGCCCCCAACCCTCATCCTTTTTCCAGGACCCGGCATATAATATATATACTTCTTTTTTTGTGTATTTTTCCTGCGCTTTTGTTTTCGCCTCGCTTCCTTCTTTGATTTCGCTCCAGATTTCCTTCCTCCTTCGGCCGCCCTTTCCTTTCCTTTCCATCTGCCACTGCATTTATTTCACTTGATTTTCAAACAAAATTTATAAGTTGCGCGGCGCGTCGTTTATTTTGTTTTAATAGCAAAGCAATTTCCAAAATAAAGACATTACCCAGTGGAACGTGAGTGTGGAGCCTTGCCAAGGCCTGAAAGCATCCTGCAGCAGCAGCAGGTTGACTCTGGGGTAAGTCCCGAAAGGACGAAACGAAACTTGAACAAAGAATAATTTTTTTTTGGTGTTTGTGTGTGTGTGCAAGGACATGAACTAGCGATGCAGAAAGCTGCAAGGAGGCGCACTCAGATTCCGAAAATATTGATATAAGAACCCTTAAAATAGATTACCATAATTGAAGAGCACTCGGCAGGGAGTGCTGACCCCGTGACCGACTTGAAGGAGCACAGAGCACAGAGCTCAGTAATTGCCATTTCACGAGAGTCCTGGCACTTAAATACAGTTGGCAATTGTTCACCCAATGGACCTGGACTCCAACTCTGACTCCTTCGAACTGAATCGATTTAATGCGAAATATAATGGAGCAAAGGTTTTCTTTAGAAGGGAGGAGGAGTATCCTTCGGATACGTTCGTGTAGTGTGACCAGCTGTTGTCTTCGTTACTCGGATAACAATCACAAATGGCTTGTTACAATAACTACAGGCTGTGTGTGTGGGGTGTGTGTGTGGTGTGTGCGGACCTTATCAGTAACGGCAAAGTCAATTTGGGGCCAACACATGTCCCGGTTCGCACGAGTCGATATTAATAAACACTTAAGTTGAGCGACTGGCAGTGGGACAGGTCCTGCGACCGCAGAACAATGTCCCCGAATCGAGATCCAGGATGGGCACACATGTGACTGTGAAAATGAATGGCATCGTTTGCGGATGAAAGGCGACGCGACCACGACCGAGACACGACACGACCTACAGGAGCCTGCTCGCCTCCTCTCCTATAGGAGATCCCTGTAACTGTAGATATTAAATTCGCCTGCCAGACGGTTGCCAAATAATGCGTATTTCATTAGAAGCCAAAAACAGAAATGGCGACAAACAGCACAAAGCAAATTACGACCCCGGATCGGTTCGGTTTGGTTTTGGTTCCCTTCTCGAGTAGGTGTGGCACTTTCCCGGCCAAGAGAGAGACTATTTTTCACTCAGCCTAATGAGATGTTCTTATGGCCCATTCATCTTCATCCATCTTCCGACCGCCACCACAGATTCCATTCCATCCATTGCCATTCTTTTATGAATTATTGTGGATGATGTTCGACAATAGTCATCAAATTGAAATGACAATTCTGCTCATTCGTTGAGTTCATCAAATCGTTGCTTTAAGCAGGTCCTTTTATTTTACGCATTTAGATTGTAATCGCTGTGAACTCTCTTTTGATATTTTCCTTGAAATAATTCCAACTTCTTTAGAGTTGTAGGAAATTCAATGAATTAGTGACCAGCTATTGGCTCTAACACACACTAACCGGATCAAGAAGACCCAACTTTTCGCCAATTAGACTGGGCATTGTTGCGACCAAATGGTAACTGAAACTCCTATGGACTTTTTGCATCATCCCATCATCATCCCATCTCCAACTCCTCCTCCAAGGAGACGCAGGCCATCTATTGTCTGCTTTACAGACAGGACCTCCAACGGGGTGCTGATCATATTGGGGCTGTGTGTGTGCGGGGTGTACGGGGTGTGTGTGTGTGTGGTAAGGGTGCAAAATTAATTATACACGCATGCATAGACAAAGAACAAAGGAGCAGAGACGGCGGCCGGGATGGGAGGTCACCTCATAATAATCACTGGTGGCATGTGCTAATACGATAATGGTCGACCAGTTGGCAGGTTTCATTTCCCGCAGACCAGCTCCGGATCCTTCCACAGAGCCAGTGCTGGCAAAGGATAGCTTAAAAAAGCAAGACAGAAGCCAAACAATTTATATAAATATTAAAAATAAAAGAATTTCGTAACCGATTTTCATATATTTAATGTTCTTTCATTACGGATATTAAAACTTGTGTGCAAAAATATATTTTAGTTGAGAATAGTTCAGTTTTAGAGATAAATTAATTTGATTTTTTATTAAATATTTGTATTCATTACTTCTGCCTTAAAACTCTTCTGTAAAAAAGTTCACTTTCCAACCCTAAAGTTACGTATTTGAAAAAAGTGTTATAAGTATATTTATTTTATTAATATTTGTGTGCAAAAATATATTTTAGTTGAAAATAATTTAGTTTTAGATATAAAATAATTAGATACTTAAAATGTTAATAAATATTTTTATTTATTTCACCAACTTCTGTCTAAAAACTCTTTTGTAAAAAAGATCACTTTCCAACCGTAAAGTTAAGTATTTGAAAAAGTGTTTTACAACTACAAATAGTGTTAGCAAGCTATTATCGTTTAGAAAACTGACAATTGTTCAACACTGCTGGCAATACTCCTTTCTCCAGCTGTGCCTGTGCTTATACCCTGTAATGGTAGTGCAAAAAGGGAATGCTTGATTTCTGGTATAACTTCTTTGATCCTTAAAAGTTCAAGGATATATCTGACCAACTAAAAAACCCAGCTACCACAAATTAACATTAAAAATTACAAAAATAATAATTAAGAAACATTTTTTTGTTTTCGGTCAAACATTACACAAAGGGTATCTTATAGTCGAGTCACTGCTCTTCCAGTGTCCCTTTTTGTTTTTGTTTTCCTCTCTCTTGCTATCTGTTTTATTACCTTTTTGCTATTTATTTATTACCACTAAGAGCTCACACACACACACACACACACACACACACCTATGGCATGTGCACATGCTACGTTCCAGATATTCCGCACTTCCGGCACGCCCACCTCAAGCCACGCCCACCGCCCGCTGCCTGCCGCTTGCCGCCCATTTGTGCTCGCTCGCTCGCACTTTGAGGCCCCATAAACAAATATATTAAATTTTAATGCTTAATTTATGTGCAGATTAATTTCGTACTATTTTCGAGGCCCAGATTAGTTTGCGCCGCCCTCCCCCTCGGCCACGGAACGTTAGTTCTGAAAATTCTGATAGCTCAGAAGGGGGTTCAGGGGGCGTGGCACATTTCCTCTTAAGCGCTTGTTAAATTAATTTTGTATGAATTTTGCCCTTAATGTGCCCCAAAAAAAGCGGCAGGAAAATAAAAAGGAACAGCAGCCCTGAAAGACCACAGACAGTGTATAAAATGGAAAGTATCTCAAGGCGTTATGCATCTTATTGTTATTATTGTCTTATTGAATTTCAACATAATTCCTTTATTTTGAGGATATTTGTGGTATAAATTGTTAAGCTCCTCTCCGATCAGACAATTTCGAGGCAAGACATTATATCGTCGAGTGTCATCTGTAGGTCCTCGTTATCGTTATCGTTTTCATCTTCACCTTCATCGTAGTCGTCTTCATTGTCCTGATCCTTGTCTGCGCCATTTTCCCCGCTCTCCAACTCCTCCAACTCTTGGGTTTCCTCCTCACTTTCAGTTTCCATCTCATCGCTATCCTTTGCCACGCTCACATCGATTCCGCTCAAGAAATCGTCACCCACAATGGTCTGATCCATGTCCGAGCCATCGGAGGGTACCGTGGTCTTGTCGGAGTCATCGCTATCATCGCCCCCGCCGGACTTCAGGCACCTGGGACTGAACATCAGATCGTCCGCCGATCCCAGGTCACTGTCCTCGTCGCCATCCCCCGCCGCTCCAGCGAGTAGCATCTCCCTTACGCGTTTGTTGCGCAATCGGATGCGATTCCTTGGCTTCTTTAACTTCTTGGCGGGCTTTTTCTGGGTGAAAGCCGGTGATGGCGGTGGCGGTGGTGGCGGCGGCGGCGGCGATGGACATGGCGAAGGCGAAGGCGACGGCACCTTTCCGGGCTCTGGTTCTTTTTTGGTTGGAGGAGCAGCCACATAAGTGGGCGTGCCGCTGACCACGAGTAGGTTACTGCCCGTAGAGCCCTGCACCTGGGGCGTACGGATTACCAGCTCCGACTGGTCGTCCATCGAGAGCGTCAGCTGCTCGATGCCCGTCATCTGGAAGAGCGAAAGCTTGCTCAGCGTGGCCTGCAGACGTCGGGCCTCATGGGGCGCGGAGGCGGGGACGCGCTTGTGCTTGCGGCGCATCGAGCCCTTGCCACCGATGCGTACCGCATCCTCGATCATCTTGAACTTGGACAGATTGGTCATGGCAAGGACATCGACAACGACGACACTGAAAGCAACAGCACGCAGGCTTCTTTGAATCGTAAGGAATAAAGTAATAAAAGGATTTCTTTCCATTTTTACCTTATTGGATTTTTGAAAATATTTTCCCTTTTACTTTGCTGAAAATTGTGGAAAATTGTTTTTAAAGATTTTTTGAAACTTGTTACAAAAGCCCTTGACACAAAAGTACGACTGAGATCTGTGAGATAAGTTCCTATTGAGGAAGACTTCGAAGGATAAGGCTAAGCCTGCTCTTTTGAGTTATTTTTTTAGCTAGTATTTAAACTTTTGTTTTTTAATATACTTAAATTAAAAACTAAATTAAATAAATGTATTCCACATTTTCAGTAGACTTAAGCTATAAAGAATTTGCTTATATTAAAGGTAAGGTCACTTTGCTCTGCTTCCTTCATCCTTTGCTGCACTGCGAGATATTTTAAGCTTTTAGCCACAACCGCTCGACCTCGACCTCCTCCTCCCACTCAGTGCAATAAGCGTTTTATTTGATTTTATTTGTTTTAATGCGGCCTCCGATCTGCCCTGCTGCCCTGCTGTCCTGCTGCCCTTCTGCCCTCCTTAACCACAACCTCAACTGGGCAGAGAGTTCGGCCGGCGGCTGTTTGCTTGGCGCAGTGGAATGTTTTTTTGCAGTCACTGTTACTGTTACCAGCGATGCAGCCGCGCAAAGAGCCCGCGGCATTTTGGCTGCTGCTCACTTTGGGTTTGTGTTTCAGTGGGTGTGTTTCAGGGGGGTGGGGGGGGATAGTGGGGTGGAGGGAGGTGTATAGTATCTCTCCGCGCGGACAATCTTCTTTGGCACAAAAGCAGCAGCACACAGTTGTCAATAGGAAAAAGAGCTGGGGAAAGCTTTAACTTTGTTGCTGCTGCACTTTCTGCCGGCTGCTGGGAAATGAGAAAGTTTGGGGGCGAGCTGAGGGGCGGGGGCAGCTGAGCACTCAGCACAAAATGCAGCACACACACACACACAAATACACACAAGAATGAGGTCATTGTTATGCTCTGTAAAAGGCGAGAAGGTGCTTACCATAGCCGTAAAATCGGTCAACTTCATTTTGAGTCATTTAAGATGGAAAAGGACAATGTATCAGCAGGGAAATGTGTGCATGGGTTGCAGGAAAGACAATACAAAGACTAAGATGCGTAACGCCAGACGATTTATTTTCGTAAATGGTTATTTTTAGAGTGTTCTAGTTTAAAAAATCAAATAAAAATAATAAGTTAAGGAATAAGGAATAACCTTAAACACTCACTAAAGATAAACATATTTTCTAAACAAGCCTCTCCAGTCGAGGCGATCTAGTCAAGCCTGGAGTACAGGGCATTTTAAAGTCGCCTTTTGTGGCATTATCCCTCTCTCTCTCTGTTTCTCTCTTTCTCTCTCTGGTAAACAGAGAGCGAGTTGAGTGAATGAGAACTGCCGAACATATCCTGACCGCATTACAAACTGCCAAAATGACCAGAAAAAGGTGAAAGTCTGGCAGCAGGGAGAAGCCATGGAAACTCAGCCTCAGCATTTTGGTTGAAATATTTTCTGCTATGCTGCACACTTTGACCAGTAAAGGGACGCAGGACGAAAGGACTCACCTTAGCTGGCCACGCCCCCGACCTTACAGGGCCCTACAGGACTGTTGCCAGTCTTTGAGTTTTTCCGATGCTCGAGTAGCATTTTGTTAGATCATTTTAGGTTTTTACTTGTTTTGTGATTTATAACAAGTGCCGAAGGCGGATGGAGAAGGAAAAAGGGTCGAAGGAGAAAGGAGAAATGAGAAAAGGATATTGAAGGAGAAAGGAGAAGGAGAAGGAGAAGGAGAACTGTGGCAGTGGCATAATATACAGTTTGTGTTTTCAATGAGTGTCAGCAAGTGCCTTCGGAGTTATGTCAGCGGGGTGGAAAGCTCAAGCAAACTCGGTAAAAACCCGGAAAAACTCAGTGAAGGCGGGGAAAAGCAGTGGCGACGGGGCAACGGGGCCCCGGCGGAGGTGAGCCATGGGGGTGCCAGCTGGCGATGACTACATCCTGATTGTGTTGACCACAGTGCCAAAGTGCCCGGGCATCCTTGGGAGCGGAACTCAATCGCAAATCACAAATTGCAAGGATTTCGATGCCCAACTCAGTGCCAGTGCCAACGGAATGGCAATTCTAAATGCACGGAAGTGCTGAGAGGAGCTTCATTTCGATTTAACAATTCTCCGTATTATAAGTTAGTTTCACTTAACAAATTACCAAGCACTTTTGAGCAATTTCAATAATGAACTTTGGCGCCTTTGAAGGCCTGGAGGCTAGATGAAACCCACAAAGCTGTTCGTAATCGCATCGAGAGAACACGTTAATTGGAAAAAGAGAAAGGACCCATTAGCCGCACATTCGTATCTCTCTCTCCGGTCATCCTTTCTGTTTCTGCCTTGCGCTGCCATATCTCCCCCTCTTAATTTCCCCTCCACTTGCTCACAAAGCACCGGAGCTGTCAGCTGCTGGGGGCAAACAAAGGACCAAACAAATGAACAATTGTCACCTTCAACGTATCCGGGTGCAGGGGGAGGGGCTTAAAATAACGCCCCCTTCACAGCTGTCCCCGTTGATGGCACATGTGCGGATGAGAACGGCGTATGAGAACGTCTCCGTTCATCTGAAAAATGCGCCAAGTGGGCAGATAATAATAGCTGCACTGGCGGGAAAAGTTCAACCAGTCGGGGAAATTGTAGAATATTACAAGAATATTTTGGGAATTATAAAAGTTTTGGGAAGTTATAAGAGTTTAAGCAGGCAAATAGAAGACAATATTAAGAATACCATTTCCTAGCACTCGAGCTATGGCTCTGGACTCTCTTCTAGGAGTACAGAGAGAAAGAGAGAGAGAGAAAAAAAGAGTAAAAGAGAGAGCGCTTTCTTGCATACACACTGCGTGTGAGCTCACGTATTTCTAAACATTCTTGATCTTGATATGCAGACACGACAGACAGCTCTGGCTCTAAGCTCTCTTTTCAAGCCAGACAGAGAGAGGGAGAGAGTGTGAGCTCACATATTTTGAAGCATTCTAGATCTTTCGGTCTGCCTTGATTTCCCAGCACTCTCTTTAGCTTTGCTTTGCTCTATTTTAAAATACTGAAGAGCCATTGAGTGAGAACTCTTTAGAATAAATCGCTCTCTTGCTTGTGTAGTGTATGTGTGTACACATATTCCCTTACATTCTAGATTTTTTTTTGTACGTTCTAGCAAGCACATTAAAATTTTTAGATTTAAAAGCTTATAAATTTTTGCGAGCGGAATGGTGCTAATTTATATGGTTCATCTTACTATTTGTATTTTCTTTTAGTAAAATATGTGAATTTTGCAAGTTAAATAAGAGTATTAACCTCTAATAAAGCTTCATAATTTTATCTATTAATATACTCCATTTGGACTCAACTAAAGACAACATTTTTGTGCAGTGCACAGCGGCTTAAGTTGCTGGTTGGGACTGCAGGGACGTAACGCCTACGTACTTAAAGAGCTAAAGAGCTCAGTCCCGGAGAGCTTCTGCTCGGACACTTTAAGTTGATGAATTGGAAATTTTAAGAAAAACAAACACGCTGCTGGGCGGGCTTAAAGCCGGAGAGTGTTTTCCTGGGGAAAATCGGGGCAAGAACATCCAACTGAATGAGCAGATGCCGTTCAGTCGGGTAAAATTAAATTAAGCAAATGCTTAACTGTCAACCATACACACACACACACACACACACAGACACACATACACTGAAACAAAAGGAACCTGCAGCAACACTCTGGGTATGTGTCTGTGTGGGTGTGTTGGCGGAAGGAGGAAAATGGATTTTGGGTTTTTCTGAGGCTGAGTGAACGATTTGCTGGCCGTTTTTTCCTGTCACGCGCGCTTTGTTTGCCATTTTGAAAAATGCCCAATGCACACATGCAGAGCTGGCCAAGGAGTATGGCACACACACACACAGACACACACATGTATATAGACACAGACAGTGTGTGCGCACGTCCTGGCCATAACTGAAATTCAGGCCTTAAAGCCCAGCAAGGAAGGACTCCTGGGCAAAGGCAAAAGGAAGAAAGCTTATACAGAAACGGATAAACCAGACAATGTCCGACAAGCCGTCGTGGACACACACTGCTGTTCATATTTACGTCACCGAAAATGCTTAACCCGTTTATGCCATTAAAAGGATTTCACAGGACGCTGGAGCAGAGAAACCCAAATAGGAAATAGGAAAAGGAAAAGGAAGAGCGTCGTGAAACACCCAAAAAGGGCGTTGGGGTTAATGAACGTGTCTTGGCTTGAAAAAAGAAAAAAGTCCAAGGGACATGGAAAATCACCCGAAAGTTGCCCAGGACACTAGATATTCTAGAATTTAGCTCAAGTCTTAGATTTGCCTTTCGAAGGAATTGAATTTAATTTGAAACCTGATTTTCGACTCTTTTTTAATGAAATTTCAAACATTTCTGGAGACTCTTCTGTTTTCTGTTTTCTTTGCTTGCCAACTTCAATTTCCTTTCCTAATTATTATTATTTGTTTTTTAATTTAATTGTTATTACACATACAGGATAACATGGAATTTGCCAGCTTGTTCCAGCCTTTTATGTTATTATATTTGAGCACATTTCCACATATTTTAAACGTTACTGACCGCCCCCCCTGCTGCCTTCAGTCGCCATGCCCCCCCCTTGAGGATGTTAGCAACTATTTTTAGTGCCCAAGTTTCTTAATAAATTTCCAGAGCCGTTCTTTTATGATTATTTGAAAGTGGGCCAGAAGGACGAGGAGTAAGAGGACGAGAAGAAGGAGTAGGAGGAGAAAGGTGGCCCGATTGTGGAGGAAGCCAGCATGTTTGTGGGCCTGTGCGTGGCGGAATGAAAAGTTTACCGATGTGGCCGGGACAGCACACAGCATGCACTTGGCCCTGGCGCTTGGCGAGTCAAATAAAAATGAAATCGGCATATAAAACACGACAAGTGGGCGCCATTAAGCGGCCAAGGGAATGGGTAAAGGCAAAGGCAAAGGAAAAGGAACTGAAGCTGTAGCTGTAGCTTAAAGTGTTCTAAAGAGCCAACTGTGTGCGTGTTTCGGGGGCTGTAAAATGGGAAAAAGGATACGGAAAAGCAATCAAACTTTTCTGAAAGCGCAAGGAATATAATGAATTAAGGTGGAATCACTCAGGATAACTATTACTTTCTCTGCTCTGCTCTGCTCTCATTACAACCATTACATTCCATTATTTGCTTTCACTTTCTGGGATCTGACTTAAAGCTGGCTGGGGAACTGCAATAATGTTGGTTGCTTAGCTTTGGGGTGTTCCGAAGTTAGCTTCCTTTCGTGTTATTTATTTATTTGTTTATCTATTTCTGTTTCTCTCTCTTGCCTTGCTGCTTTCAGGGTAAACAAGTTTTCCGCCCTCATGCCCCATGCCACCCCACCATGATGATATTTTTCGGTCAATATCAATATCTGGGGGGTGTGTGTGGTGGGTGGGTGCTATAGTGCTGGTGCTGCCTCACCCACGAGGACACCTGCATATTTATCCAGCATGCCAGCGAAAATATTTTCGCATACAAAAATGCAAACCGTGAGAAAATATGGGGGCAGGGGCAAGGGGGGGCTGAACTAAAAGCGCATGAAGCATAAATTTCGCATTAACGTAAAGCGCGAAAAAAAAAAAGGAAAGTGCGCGAGAATGGATAGGGGAACGGGGAATCTAGGGAAGGCGAGGCGAGCGACACAAAATATGCAATAATAATGCCAAAAATAAATACCAAAAATACACCAGCATGCATACACCAACATACACCAACACATACACCAACGCACACCAACACACACACCAACTCTTTCACACAAACGACAACAATATCATCGCGGGCTTTGGGTGGCCGGAATAAAAGTAAATAGTGAGCTCGCTGAAAGAAAGGCAGGCGTTGGGGGGGCGGAAATGCAAAGCACAAGCTGCCTAGATTACTCATGCGCCCCGTGTGCTCCCCAGCACAGCAGCAAGAATCCTCGCGGTGGCCTAAGAACGGGGTTTCGGGGGCCTCGGAAACTCCTGGGTCTCACCAGGCAGAGGCAAAAGGATGCTGCTGCTGCTGCTGCTGGCGACGAAAGCCAAGGGACAACAGAGCTTAGCGGCAGTGATGGCAGACGTGGTGACCAAAGGACAACAAAAAAAAAAAATAAAGAGAAAACTATTTGATAAGGTGGCTCAAAATGCCAACGTAATGGAGACTAGCCTTTAACCTAAATGAGACAATTTTTAGCCAGTGGAATTTTAATACGTTTAGCTTGCTTTTCATACTCGAGATCTTAAAGAAATTTAATTTAATTTTTTAAGAAGTAAGACTTCAAATTTAAATATTTACCAATTTTCCAAATAACTTTCTTATGTTTTTTAGAGAGTTCTGCGGCTTGGGCTGTTGTTATTGTCTTACCATCGCTGTTCTTGATAGTTTTTAGAGCGCACTAGTTACACACACACACAGGGACACACGGAAGGATATATGTGCCTGGCAGGGAGGAGAAGGACGCTTAGGCAAATCCTAGCATGCAGAGGAATACTTCTTGCTGATGCCGGAGCTTCAGGTGGAGCTGATGATGATGTGGTTGGCTCACACAGCTCCTGCTCCTGCTTCTGCTCCTGCTTCTGCTCCTGTTCCTGCCCACTGCTAACAACGTTTGACAAACAACAACAGGGCCGCATTTACAAGCAGTCTGCGGAGCCAGAATACAGAATACAGAATACTGATACGCTTATGCTTAAGTTGGCAAATAACACACTTTTTATGTGCTGATATCATTATAAATGTGCTGCCAGTAATACACTCAAAGCGGTGCCGGGCACAGAGACATCTGCAAAACATTATTATGGTCCCTGTGGCAGGATGCTCTCTCTCTATCTATGTGTGTGTGTGGACTTTGTGACTTTAAGCAGGTGTGTGTGCTCCTGTGTGTCTGGCAAAGACAAACTTCAAACACGCCCAGGATAACAAAGGAGAACGGGGCAAAAGTCCTGCCAATATTGTATCGCCTTATTTTTGGCATCGTTAGCGGAGGCCAGCAGAGAGAGACTCCTAATTGATGATTTAAATGTATTAAATTATTCAGGCTTTATTTTAATTGGAAACATTATAGTAAAGTCATATATAAATATACACTTTGGTTAAGCATTTAAATAGTTTGAGAGTGCAGACAGTGCAGACAAATCCTTTTGAGTTCTGAATTACCTCTCGTTACTATTTAGTCGCTACTCGTCTTGCTACTTATTAATTAAAAAACAATATGTGATTCAAAAAGATAAAAGGTACGGAAAGGAATACCTACAAATATTTATTAACTGAAAGTTGTTCCAGATTACTTGCTTCTCGTTCCTTTTTACTCGCTACTCGCCCATTTTCAACCATTTCCTGTGAAGTCAGGCATATACTTATTTATATAAATAATTTAAATAGCTTTAAGGCACGGATAGCAGTTAGCTAAATATTGTTAAGCCTTTTGAGTTTCCTACTCACTTCTCGTTCTATGTTACTCGCTACTCGTTCTCCAGCAGATTTATAAATATACGAATTAAAATCCTTTTCTCCATCCTGCATCCATCAGTGTTCCGATCTGCTCAATTTCCCCAGTGCTCCCATTTTATTTGTCCCTAATTTTTCTCATTTTCAAGCGTTTTGCGCGTGTTTATGGCCATGTCCCTGTTCCCTTTCCCTACTAACCGCTCTTCTGTTCCACTCGCTGGAGTCGTTATTTGCCAAATGGCATGTGGCACATATGACACATGCCACATCTGGCTGCTTAATGCACTCGCTGGCAACTAAATGCGGCATGCGGCATGCGTAATGAGTGCTATCTGCGGTGCGATCCTTGTGCGGCAACAGCAGAAAATATTGCCTACTTTTTGGGGTCGACTTTTGTTGTGGTTGTGCGAGGACAACTTTAATCACTTTGCTGCCTGATTTGTGGTTCCGGCATTGTCACTTATAACACTTGAAACACTGCATATTGTCGCCCGGCCACAGGTCACAAATAAGAGGACTCTCGCTGGGTTAATGTGGCGCCTTAGGCACCCCCCCCTGAAGCCCCGCAAAAATGTAAATGTAAATTGTAAGTGGGAACGGGCTGAAGCTCTCTCTCTTTCTCTCTCTCTCTCTAGAGCGTATTACATGTGCCTGTTAAGTAGTTAACGCTGTTGCTGTTGTTGCTTACACTCTGGCTTCTCATGCGTTCATTGGCAGCAGCAGCTAGGAGAAGCTAGAAGCAGCCAGGAGCGGGAGAAAGGACCAAGGAGCAGTCAAGCAACCGAGGAGCAACCGAGCAACCAAGCAACCAGGCAACCGAGCAACCAGACAAACAACAGTTTTGCATTAGTATGCGACTCGTTCCGGCCTTGTCGCCATTTGGCTTTGCATTCGGCTTTGCCCCCTGCAAAATGCTCGTTACGAGTGCACTCTATTGCCACCGCCATTGTTGCTCCGGTGCCCCCTCCGGTTGCCCCCTCCGGTTGCCCCCCCGTTTTGTGGGCCAGACATTTTTGTTAATTTAATGGCAATGGCAACGCATGGCGACCCAAATTGAGACTGCGACAAAGCCGGCAGGGAAGCTAAACGGCAGCATATCCATATTTAATTAGGAATGCCAGCCACAAGTATTTACATATTCAACGTTACGAGCTTAGGCCAGAAACCTTGACCTTTTTGGTAGAGATTTTCGAGTAAAATATGGTTAAAGATCTCTTCAAACCTAAATCATACATAGAGTTTAAGGTAAAACATGGGAAGTAATCACAATTTTCTTGTTGTACAATCTTCTCTTGTCTCTTAAAGAGCCACGTCTTCTCGCTCCGAGTTAATAATGTATTTTGGCCAGGACACAGACACATTAGGCCCCGACTTGAGACCCTCAAAGAGTTCTGCCACCCCTTTTTTTGGCATATGCTTCTCCTTCTTTTTGTTGGGGGGGGAAACAACATAGACAGAGAACCCCCTCGGAAACCTGGGCTCGTTCTTTTTGTTGCTATTAAAACGCAATTTTAATTTTGCGCCAACATTAAGCACACATCAAACGGGCCCCAAGTGTGTGTGTGTGTGTCTTAGGCGGCCTTGACTCTTTTTGTTGTGCGGATGTGTGTGTATGTGCGTCTGTTTGAGGCGGAAAAAGGGGCAAAATATGCGGCATTTGAAAAATCTTACACCAAACGAGAACACAGAAAAACGAGAAAAAAAAACAAGGAAAAACCAGATAACGAAAATGGAAAATTACGGCGAAAGGTGCGGAAAGGCAAGCTGTTCAGGCTAAGAAATATTTTAATCTCGAATTTTGACGCGAGCCAAGAAAATAAAGCACAAGAATGAAAGGAGACGAGTAGGAAAAACGAAAGAAAAGGCAACCCAAATGAAAGGAAACCGAGAACATGAACATTAATTAAGGTGTATAACCTGATTGTGATTGGTAAGGAGTAGAAGAGGACGAAGGCAAAGGATTCGCCAAGAGAAAACAAAAAAAGAAATGCCGCTTCCCAAGACGTTTTCGGGAATGAAATGTGACAGCTCCATCATTATCGTCAGCGGAAGACCGAGGTTAATTACATAATAACCTTTGAAATGTAATTAAGCGCAGACACTCCTTCGAGAGCGTGTGTATATTTGTGTGTTTAGCACACACACGAAGTCCTGTGCGTGTGCAAAAGCGCAAAAGCCCAGACACATGAATATTGCATCGATATACACAACCTTCTGGCACTGTATCGGTGACGGGCATTGTCATAAGTGCTCATGTCACAGCATCGTCCGTGCGGCCTTGGCAGGCGACCCTGAGTTACAGAGAATCCAGCCCCCAGATCAGCCCCCCGAAGTGCCCAGAGAGAGAGCTGCTGCTGCGTTCCGTTCGAGCTAATGACGGAAATTGATGAGCTGGGACTAATTTGGTTAGCCTGCCGGCGGTTTTAGTTGCCTCAATGAATACCATGCAAATGCGATTCCCAATTCGCTGCCGAAATATCCCATTTCGCACCGCGACGCGAAGCCAATCGCATGGCTGAGCACCATATCTGAGCCGTTGGGGTTTATAATCTGCCTATATATAATGGCATCTCCTTGTAGGAGCAATTTGGTAAACTTAAAAGAAAGCACAGTGTGGAGGTTGACTTTAAAGGGAATATATTGTTCCACTTTAAAAGGTTCATTTCTTTTCTCTATCTAGTTTCAATTTAAACAACATAAATTGATAGATACTCTTCCCTTTAAGTCCTGGCACTCTTGTAACTAAGTAATTCAGACTTTTAAAGCCCTCTCTTCTCTCTCTCTCAGCATGTGAGGGAAGTAGAAAGGACCCCCGTGATGTGGGAGTCCTTGGGAGTAGTTTCGGAGCTCTGCTCAGCTGAAGACATGTGTAATATGTCAAAAATGTAAACTAGCATTAGCCTCCAGCAAAGAAGGCCACTGGGAAAATGAGCAGAACAGCTTGGCAGACTCTCAAAATCAAACTCATTGGGGTATCGCCCAAAAAAAGGTGATGGCACTTGGACAGAATCCAGATTCTTTGAAACTATAGGATTGTGCAATTTGAAGGCACTCTGAGAAACTCTTAAGAGTTGTTTAAAGGAATGTGTGCCTTAGGAGTTAATATAAACAATTAAGTAAATAAAAGTATAGGGAGTATATCTGTTGTTTTTCCTCACATATTCTCAGTTGATAAACTTACTTAATCATTTACTTCTATTTCCACCTTCTTTACAAGAAAAAAATGCTTGCTTTGAAGCACTGTGTTATCCTCATCCTTCCTATTATTTTCCTTAAACGAAGCTACTGGCTTTCGCCATCGCTCATACGCCGTGGTGGCCTGCATTCGCAATTGACCTGCAAGTTACCAGCCTAATGTTTAATTAAACAGCTTCGCCGTCTGATAAACGACTCGCTGGCTCATTGACTTCCTAGCACACACAACAAGGATGCGGATGCGGATGAGAGTGCGAATGCGGATACGGAAGCGGATAAAAAGGACTCCAGGGGTAGAGTGTGTGTGTGTCTGTATGTGCAGAGGGATTCGCCGTATCTTTAGCCAGCTTGTTTGTTGATTTTGTTGTTGTCAGCACGTTTGTCGAGCACTGCGCCCGCGTTGTCACGGCGGCTGCACTTATCGGCAGAAGGTGCTGCGCCGACAGCAACAGCAGCAGCAGCAGTAACACCAGCAGCAGCAGCAGCAGCAGCTACTGCGACAGCGCAAATATGGCGGAAGGAAGCAGATTAACACGGCAACCAGATACCAATAACTACAGCAACACCAACAAGAGAGCGGTGAAAGCCAAACAAAAACAATCGATGATAGCCCCCTTTAAGGTGGGTGGAAAAAAAAAGAAGAATATTTATACATATATTTATATCACACCGAGACAAAGTCAGAGCAGCCTAATATAGGCATTTTTGTGGTTAAAAATAACGGGTTTATAGGGAGGAAATTGCTGGGTAATCAGGATAATTGTTAATCTATATTATATTGTGACAGGATCTAACATGATTTATTTGTGTCTCTCTAATTTTTATGTATTAACGTGCTGAGAGGGAGAGAGTGAGAAAGACCCTCTTGGTCTTTTTCGACGTATAATACTTGAAAGGCGTAGAGAGAGAGAGCGATCCTCTCTTTCGAAAAAGGCAAAAATATCTCTTTTAGTGTGACTAGCTTAGCTTAAATCTTATTGCCTGCTACGATATATACTTAATATTAATAAAATTAAGTATATATATATACATATGTATTAAGAATATATGTAGCAGGCATTATATATTTAAGCTAAGCCTTATATTAATCGTTAGAACTTTTCTCTGCCAATTACTTAAGCCTCATTTTCTTCCAGTGTTCATTTGCACGTCTGCTATCGTTTGCTCCTTGTTCACTCCCCATTTCACCCAACTCCCCCCCCCCTCTCCCCCTTTATATCCTTTTGCCTTCTTTCTGTCCTCGTTCGCACACACACACACTCTCTTAACTGCGGATGGAGCCAAGCGCCACCTAGCATTGTATTTTTTGTCATTGATTTCAGTTTATCTCCTCCGCCTCTGAATAATATGAGTGTGTGTTGCGTGTCGTTTGCTTGTCTGTGTGTGTGCTTGTGCTGTATGTGTGCTGTAAGTGTGTGCTGTATGTGTGTGTATGTTCGTGCTGTGGTGTGCGGTTCGCGTGGGCTGTGCACACTTTAAACTGTTACGCACACTTTTGTGGAAGACCGACTTTTTGAGGAGCGGGAAATTTCCTTGCCTTTCATTTAATTGCTGCCCGCCCGCGTTTTAATTCGAACTCATTTCCAATCACGCACATGCCACGGTTGACGGGGGATCGAGGGGTGGAGAGCTATAGGGGGATGGGGAAGGAGGGGCATATGGCCTGTCGCCACATGCAACTAAAACTCTGATAAAAATTTCCACCTCGAAAGCCGCACAAAATAAGGGTGTAATGAAGGCTAAAAGCTCCCTTTTAAGCAGAAGTTAAACAATGTTCAACTTTATGCATTTGTTAAATTATTTATTATATTGATAAAAAATAATATCATTTATTATTTATTTTAAGCAAAATTCGGACAAAAGTTAACTTGAAATTCTCAAATCTGAATTTTGCGACTTTGCTGGAATTTATAAAACTTAGAAAACTGATGAGTTGCGAGTTAGAAACCTTGTCTTTAATCATACATCATCTATTTATCTATAAATTATGTCTACCTGCTTCCAAATTATATAAGCAGAAGCATAGAACCTGTAGTTCTATCCCTGCATCCCTGCGACCTTGTCAGCGACAGCGGAAATTGTGGCACTTGAAGCCTGTTTCACGATTTAATTGCACTTGGGGGGGCGCAGGGAAAATGAAAGGAAATGCAGGGAGAAAATTGTAGCAGGGAAGCTGAGCCTGGTCCTGGGACTGGTCCTAGGGATTGGGGACTGGAACTGGGGACTGGCACATTAGTTCCGTCTGACAACATCATTAATCCGCGACTCCGTTAAGCCGGCAGAAACGCGCACACACAAAAACTACAATAAATAAACGCAGGCGAAAGCCAGTTTTCAACGTGGTCGTAATGACTGCAAATGTGACTGCAAATGTGACTGTGAATGTGAATGTGAGTGTGTGACACTCTGATTCAGATTCAGATTCGGAATCGCGTTCCCATTCCGTTTCGAATTCGCATTCGGATTCAGTTTCCCAATGGACCTGTTCCGCTGCCCGCTGAACATGCAAATCAAATTGAAAATTGGCCCAGCACCGGACTTGGGCAGCATCATTATTTTGCATTAAATTTTGCAGCAGTTGTGCGTGTGGCAATAATTTGCGAAAATAGCCAGCTACAAATCCCATTAAATGGACAGAAAGCGAAAAAGTAATGCACAAAGCGAAAGCCAGCGGAGCGTCGAATCTGTGCTGGGAATCAATGTAATGAACGGTCGCCACATGCCGCAGAGTGAAAACAAATCGCACGCATCGGGCACACAGTGAATAAAAAGCTAAAGTAATTCTTTTAATTAATTTTAAGGGAGAGGAACAAATACAAACAATTAACAAAAAGTACCCTTTCAGCATTTTGTTAATTATTTTATTATTAACTTATTATTTATTTTTAACAAAAAGCACCCTTTCAGTTTATTTTTAAATTATTTTATTTTGTAGTTATTTATTTGTTGGTAGTGGTGTTTATGCATTTGTAGTTGGGTTGTGAATATATAACACTGTTATAGGAACTAAAATATTAAATATTCAATATACAAACCATAATAATTAAATAAAAAAATATTATAATAATTAAATTGTTAGATTTTGTTTATTTTAAAGATAACTATATCACTTCAAGAAACAATGAATAATGAATCCAACTATTTAATATTTACTTTATGAAATAAAAATACTTTAAGGCTTCTAATTAATGAGTTTATTCAACTTGAATTATGATTTATAGAAAGAAAATTATAGAAAGCTTGATTAATCTTCTATAATTATTATTTTATTATAATTATAATCTCAAATTAAACAATATAAATATTTCAATGAAATTTAATTAGTTAAATTATAATTTATAATAAGTGTATCTCCTCTCAGAATTTAATGTACCTTTAAAAGAGTTCCCTCTTTTCATCTCAGTGCATCCCCGCACACACACACACACACACACACACAGAACGAACCCTCTGGGTGAGCTTTACCTATCTGCCAAGGATGAACTTGTCCTGACGATTAGGGATTGCTTTAATTGTTTCAATCAATGTTGCATACTTTCGGGAGAATCAACTAACTGACAAGTTTCCACTGCCACCGCCGCTGTTTACAACTTTCAGTTAAACTTTACTCAGCAATTACCAGCCCTGCAGGCCCCGAGCCCCCCTTCCCCTGTCTTCCCTCTCTCGTTCCAGTTGTCTGCGGCTGATGAGCAAACAAACATCGGGAAATCGGGCCATCCGCCCCTCCGCCCCTCTTCTGCTCATCCTCCCTCCCATCCCTACAGCCACCATGAATATGCAAAGGCGGACAGGGCAGCAGTGTCGCACAGCTGGAGGGGCGTGGCGGCGGCATAACTAGCGTTTAACATTAATAAAAATTTGTAGTCAGCAGGTGGCGCCATGACTGAGGAAGAACACAAAAAAAAAAAACGAAAGAAAGAAAGAAATAATAAAGGACAGTAAGAAGGGAAGAGGAGTTTGGGAAACCGAGACATGAATACCCTGACAAACATTTCTATTACAACTATAAAATATAGTAATTATATTTTGTTAAAATATATAAGAATTTTATTTTAAACTGAATATAAATATTTAGCTTCATCTTGAGTTGAATTCAGGAAGCTTTGTAGATTTTCTTAGAATTTTGTCTTCTAGTTTTCTAGCAATTCTATGATATACCCTCTCCTTATAAAATATATAGCTTCATCTTGAGTTTGATCTAGAAAGCTTTGTAGATTTTCTTAGAGTTTTGTCATATACTTTCCTATCAACTTTATGATAGAACCCCTTTTTATATAATATATAGCTTTATATTGAGTTGAATTTAGGAAGCTTTGTAGATTTTCTTAGAAATTTGTTTTATTTTATGATATAACCTTTCCTTATTTCACAAGTACCTAAATCCTGATCAAGAAATCCTAATATAAATTCATATCTTAAAGTAGCTTTAATTAGAAGTAAGAAACTTTATCTTGAGATGAATTAAGGAAGCTATTAAGATTTTCTGTTATATTTTCCTATCAATTCTATGATATAACTTCTCCTTATTTAAAAAATATCTAAATCCTTTTACAGAAATCCTAAAGAAAAAACACTAGTTAAAGAAGATTTAATAAATGTAAGAATAGTAGGACAAGTCTAGATCGAAACGGTTGCTATTTCATTTATAACTAGATCACCTCGGCTGCTGATAAAATAAATAAAATATACCCTTTGTGAGAGTATATGCCTGAGCTGAGGGGCCGCAAAAGAAGTGTCTCGTATTAAATGTAATTAAAATTAGTTGCACAACAAAGGGCGGAGAGGAGGGGCGTGGCAAAGGCAGCAACGGCGACAGCGACAGCGGCTGAGTCTGACGATTCTCGCGAAATGAAGTGAAAATGTTTGCTGAATATTTCGCTGCATAATTCCAGGCGCGCTGAATGCTAATCGCCAGGGGAATAAACGGTAAACGGGAAACGGGAAACGGAAGTGGCGAAAGGCAAAGAACAAAAAGCTCACCGAGGCAGATACATATGCAAATAGATTACACGGCAGTACTCCTCAGTATTTGCCCAGAACCACTGATTGTGAGATGTGGCTAACGCTGACTCAGATACCTCATATAAAAGAGGGTATATCTATATCTGATGTAAAATAAAAGGTTCCATTATTCCAATTGAAGAAAGTAGAGTGTAAGGAAATGTTTTCAAATAAGTTTTCTGTATCCTTTAAATATATATATATTTTGAGTATTAGGTTTTAGGTACCTCCTAGTCGAGCCACTTACTGCGCCTTATTTACTTACGCTTCTTCCTTTTGCTGTATCGAGCTCTCTCATCTCTATTTTTTTCCTTCTTCGCACAGACTGCATTTTGTGCTGAGTTTAGAATTTAATTAAATATGCTGGCGGCCGCCTGGCCTCCGGCTGCTTCCTCCTTTAATCGCCGCCTAACCACAGTGGCGGCCAACAAGTGTCAGGCCACCGTTCACCGTTCACCGCTCGGCGCTCGGCGCTTCGCACTCATTCGGAAAATTACAAGCCACATAATTAAGCGGCAAGAGCATTTCCTGAGGCTTCCGTCGACCTGGCCCAGAATGCCAGGAGCCGAGAGGGGAACACGGGGAAGAAAAAAGAGCAAATAAGGGAGACAGAATGGCGAAAAAAAAGGGCGGCCAAAAGGAGCGAACGAACGAAGATGAAGGCTGGAGAGACGCTCACTAATGCGTTGATAATTATTAAACGGCAGCGGGCAAACAATAAAATCACCAAAGGCCCCAAACAACCAGCCTTTCGGGTAACGAAGCCTTAAATACCCTTGAACAGGTAACCTTAAAGTATTCCTAGCAGAATTATTAATATTTTCAAGACATAGGAAGGATCCGTTGGTGGAATAAAGAGAGATTTAGGTTAAATATTTCCTTTAAAAATACAATAGGTGCTGGAAAAATAAGTATAAGATATGAATTTTACTTATAACTATTTTTAAATAATAATACAATAATTATAATAATATATTTTCCCTATTTTCAAGTCCCTTAAGGCAACAATTTCTACATTTCAATAACCAGTAAAAACTATACAAAAATCTTAAAATTCCTTGATCGATTTTGTAAAATTATAAAAATAATTGTAGCTCTCAAGGACATATCCTACCCTGCGACATGGCAAATATATAACTGAATAAACAGAAATAAAGGGGGGGCCAAACAGAAAATTGAAAGTAAAAATAAACACGAAAGCGCCAATTGTTTATTTTTGGTTTCCTTTCTTTTTCTCTTTTTTTTTTTTTTTTTTGCAGGATCTTGTTCTATTCGGTTCCGTCCTCGTGTGGCCCTTTTGTTACCACTACTACTTATGCTTTGAGCGGGAATCGTAAATATTTTATTAGTTAAATTACGAGAAACGCCACGAGGCACAGGAAACAGAAACAAGGCAGACGCCAAAAGCTTCTAGAGGTCGCAAACGTCACGCTCGGGGCTCCTGGTAATGCCATGGGTGCCTGCCAAGGGGGTAGCTTGGGGCAAGGGGAATGTTTTCAAATAAAAAAAAAGAATACTAAATAAATATTTTGAAAATGACACCACCAAATAAAAAGGATATATATATATATTGTCTGTGCTTGTTAATCTTGTCTCAAAAAATTTCGATCTGTTGCTAGAAACCCTTTACTTGATATAGCTTTAAGTATTCAATGATCTCTATAAATCTCTATAAAGTCTCCTACATCCTCCCTCTCTCTTTATTGATCTGCTGGCATATCCTTCAAGCTTTCGGCCATCTCTCCATCTGTCAGAGTATATTTCAGGCTAGGTCCTCTCGATGGTCATTTTGTTTTTTAGAACAGCAAACGGCAGATGACGATTTATTAAAACTGACAACGCAGAAATTGTTGTTGTGTTGATTGATTCAAGCAACAAGGAGGGGAGTCCGAGTCCGAGTCCTAGTCCCAGTGGAAAAAGGAAATTGTCAAACATGCCATGGTCAACATCAACAAGCAAACGGAATGCCTCGGACTTCTTAAAATTGAACTATGACCGAAACACAAGGATCAATAGCAAGGAGTGGGAGGAACATGACAGGTCCTAATCCCGTCCCCAGAGTTCCACAAAGGAGACGAGGAGCAACAAGTAAAAGAGGTTAAGGGTTCCCCAAGGTTCCGGGTGTAACTCGAAGATACTCGCTCCACTAAAACTGCGTCAAAGTATGCAGCTGTCCTGTCATTTCGTTAAGGAATTTTAGCTGTACTTTTTTGTTGTTTTGTTTTATTTTTTTTTATGGGCATGACGACAACAAGAACAACTCACGACTAAATGCACTTAAATGCCACGCCACAGTACACCACAGAAAACACAACACACACCATGGAGTGGGTGCCATGCCATGCCATGCCATGCCATAATCCGGACTGAAAAACTCTTGACTTTATGATGAACGATTTACCACGCCATTGCAAATTAAAGCACAACAGTGAGGGGACCGATGTGTATGGCACATATAGCTCCGGGCATCGGCGGCGTTGGTCCCAAAATCGAATAAAGCACTCCGACAATCATCGGTGATGGTGATGCCACGCCCTCTGCCATTCGTTTTCTGCCGAAACACCCAGTACTTCTGGGGCATACTAAGAGAAGAGTCCTGTTCTTGAGAGTCTTGAAAATAATCACAATATAATTGGGTTTCATATACTATCTCTCCTGTTCAACCTTTATTTATCTTTGTAATAGAGAGAAATACTACATCAATCATAGAGCTGAGTATCTCAGGGTCTTGACACTCACTTACACCATCCATCTAGTTGTTTTTTCGGCAGCTGCAACATCAACAAGCGAACAAGCAAAAGCTCTGTCCCGAAAAACTGCAAGGGGGCGATGGCAGCCAGAAACAAGTGCATCATCCGGCGAGCAAAGCAAATTCCCCATAAAACAAATGCGCAAATAAAAATGTTTATAAACAGCGTCGACGGCGGATAGCACTTCACGATTTTTGGGATGTGCGCGACAGCGATTCATGGAGAGTGTGGGGAATGTATGTGTATATGGGAATGGGGATGAGGATGAGGATGAGCATAAGGACAAGGACTCTGGCTGGAGAAAAGAATTCGAGCAACAGTATGAGAACTAGGTAATCCCGCAGAAGAGGTCACAAATGAAGTCAACTAAATCTGCTGGAATCGCAGAGATTCCAAGCAAGAAAATATATGGGTAAAGTCAAATGTTTGCTATATTTATATCATGCCAGGTTGGTTCATTGGTTTATTCGCACTTATTAAAAATACCACATAAATTGGTTACATGCTTTTTAAAAGCTTAAACAAGAAGATTATCTAGACTTTAAGGGTCTATATTTAAAGCTGAAAATTAATTATGAATTCATCACAAGGCCTCTTTAGGCGGACTCCGTGTTCAAAACGGATTTTTGTTGCTTGATAAAGTGACCAGAAAGTGTCTTTGATTTGCAAGGAGCAGAGAGCGTATTATCTAAGGAGCAGGCATGGCAGGACATATAAATTATTAGAAACTCACTCTACCCTTAATTCTTTCTCTGTATCCTTTTGAAATGACCTTGAAATATTGGACAGAAAATGTTCGCGCATACTTAAGAGCTTACCATGGGGCCAAAGAAGACTTTTATACAGCAAAATTAATCACTCTCCAAGCTTAAAAAATATGCACACCATTTATTAATAGATAAAAATAAATAGGATAAGCCTAATGTATAGGTAAAAAGTTACATTAAAGTATATTTAAACGGAGTTTTACTAGTTTTTGGTCCAAAGAAGTTGCTACAAGGATGCCCATGAAAGGCATCCATTATGAACACTCCCTTAAAAGTCATTTGTCTAGCCAACAAAGGATACGAGCTGGAGCTCAAATCCAAGTCTAAGTCCAAGTCCCAGTACCAGTTCTAGTCCCAGTCCAAGCCCCATTCCTACTCCCGTTTAGATTATGAGCTCGACAAGTGCCTGCTGCATTGTTGTTCTTTTCTGGACCATGCACTCGCTCAGCTCTTCTCGCAGTCAATTCAATTGAGTTTCACCTGCTGACCGATCAAAGAGATTCCCTGCTGGATTGCCGGCATTCCTGGCAAACTTCTTTGACTTCGTCTTGAGTTTGCGTTTTAATAAAATTCAAATATAATGCAAACAATGTGCCACAAAGTCGAGGCAAAGTTGTCGCTTCACTTGGGGTCACGAGCCGCCTTCCCCCCCATGATGATTTTTATCCTCGTTTTTCCATTTCCCACATAGCTCATAGTTTTTACTCAACTGTATGCATTAATTTGATTCCTTTTGGCCAGTCGGTTGCGCGGTTGGACGGTTGCTCGGTGGGTTGGTCGTCCTCCTGCGGCTCGTTTTGTATTGTAATATCCGGCCGCGCTTCCTGGCCAAAGGAGGCCTTCATTTATTATTCAGCACACTTTGGCCAGGAGTCGCCGGGCGGCTGGCTGTGTGATTTCTGCCAACTTTATGCAGCGCTTTGTTTGCATTTTCCAACTCATTAAGAGTAATTTGCTTTGCTCTCCGTTATGTATTTTCCCTGCTTTACTTTTTTTTATGCTTCGTTTTTTTTTTTGCCTTTTCAATTTGCTTTGCGTTTTTTAGCGGCGCTAAAGGTGCTCAAGTGGAAATTAAACAAGCCGCCGGCCGCCAGCCGCAGAGCCCACCTCTCGCACTTACCTAGACGCACCTCACCTTGCCTCGCCTCACCTTGCTTCTCTCTTGCCTCACCTCGATTGGCCTAAATATTTATGGGCGTTGGCGGGTCTAAATAATGGCCGCATGAGGATGGCCCAATGGCTGGTCCTGTCCGGGACTTGAGTTAATTAATCATCGCATGAAAAATCACTGTATCAGTGGTCAGCCACAGAATCGGCAAGTGGTGGTCCAGTAACTGGATGCGAAACTAAACCTGAGGCCCGGACACAGCCTAAGCGAGCCCATAAATAAAGGGACAACAAACACACACACACGCTCCGGGGCACGGGGGGAGGTCTGAAAATTACGCACAAAGTTGTTGTTTCACGCACAAGCCAGCAGCAGCAGCTGCAACAATACAGGAGCAGGAGCAGGAGCAGGAGCAGGAACAACGACAGCGACAGCAACGACGACAGAAATGTGGTCAAAACAGGCTAAAAAAGGAGGCAATGTGACAGGGACAACAAGGCGACTGGCGGCTGCCCACTAAGTATGCGCCAGTAAGCGATATGCCCAGAGGGGGAAGGGAGATCGGCAAGCGAACATCCTTGAAACAGGAGCAGATATTCATGGCACAGTGGCTGAGTTCCAGCCAAAGTTGGACACAAAAATCATACTGGCATACATTTTGTTCGGTTAATTTAACTATTAATCGAATGTCAATAAAATTTCAGCCAGGACAGAGCTCAATTGCCCATTAAATAGCATCACTTCCAAACGTCAGTCTTCATCAGGACATCATAAAGAGGCGAAATATATATGAAAAAATATTAAATATATTCAGACTTTAATGTATATTTAAAAATTGCTGTCAATTGTTGGCATTTTCTGCATTACAAAAATGTTTCAAGAAAATTTAAGAAATAATATAGAAATAAATCCTTTGAATTGTCCACAAAAAAGATGTTTAGACCCCAATCCTTCGGCTAGCCTGCTGGCACACAGCCATGCCGAGGGAGTATGCAACAATTTGTGGCACTTGAAACGCAAGTCGCCTCCAGTATGCCCACCATCATGCGACGTCCATCGTCCTCCTGACGCCTGACGGAAGGAAGTCGGCTAGCGTGGCCGAAAACTAATGCTAATGTATGTGTGAGCCAGTCCTCCAGCTCAGCCCCTCGATAGCTGTCTCGCCCCTTGGGGAGCTGCCTGTGACGCGATATCGTTGTTAGGCTGAAGCCAGCAAAACGCTGGAATAAAATAAATAATCATAAAATGGAGAAGTAAAATGACAAATTATTTCCGTTTCCGTTGAGCGAACTTCCCGGGCGTAGTATGTTGTAGTGGGTTGTAGGTGTGGTTCGTAAAAGCCAAGAACGAGAGCATAACTTGGCTAATATATGCAGCTGGCAAATAAGGAGGATGCTGGAGTGGAGACGAAGAGCCCACAGCCCCAGAATTCCAAACCCAGATGATCCTGACAGTTTGTCTGACAGGAATGTTAGAAACGAGTGCATAATGTACTTAGTGCGCTCTGCTCCTGGCATAAGTAATTGGGTCTTCTCCACTTTGACTCTCTCTCGAGTTCTGACAATGCCTGATATCCCTACACAATCCCCACAAGTTCTACAAACCAGTTTTTTCCTTTTGTTTTGCCCAAGATCGATTATTAAACATGCTTGCTGGCCATTGCCAGGTCATTGCTCATATTGCTTTAATTAAATATTTACACACGCCGCAAATATGTACAAGTCGCTCGAATGCCAAAGCGTGTGCTTATGCCAGTTCATAATGAATAATTATTTTATTACCCAAAGGGTGGGTGGGTGTAAGTGCTAATGAAAGAACATCAACAAGTCGCCCTGCGGATACTCTGTAGGAGAAACAAGCTAAATGAAGCTCAGGGAGAGAGTAATTTCTGCTAGTCACTCACACTCACTCGCACTCACTCGAGTCACTCACAAACGGCGGCATCTGCGAAAGAGTCCTTTGATTGACAAGCGCGCAGAGCGAACCCTTCCATAACGCCACAAAGGGCAGGCCCTGAGCTACAAAATTATGACCGCAATTTGGGAAATGAAATGCATAAAGCAAAATAAGCAAATGGCACGCAAAATGACCCGGGGCGGCGTCAAAGCGCTCTAATTGGCCGCTCAGAAGGGCTTGGGTGGTTCGGTGGGCCAATATGAAGGCAGAAAGAGTTTTTCCAGGCTCAAAGGAGGTTCCCTGCCCGACTCGGGCGCCAATGAAGGATCCCTGCTCGGGCGCCGCCTAGAGTATTGATTCCTGGAAATCCCTTTGACCTTGTCGTCCGGTTTAAAGAACTAACACACTCTCCATCTCTCTCCTGCTCTTAATGCCTTACCACATTTGTGGTTTTTGCTTTTCTCAGAGCCAAGTGTTCTTCAATATTTCGGAAGACCAACATTTTGAGTATGCGAAATTAACGAAAAATAAAACCATACACCGCCGCACCTTTCTCATGTGGAAATTTTCGGGTTATTTATGCAATTTCATTAAGCTTTCAGATGCTGTAAGTTCGGCCAAGGCCACCACCGGGATCCTTGAAACAACAACAAGCCTCACAGTATCGATGGAGCAGAAATCAGAAATGTCTGCTTCGGACACATTTGGGATTTTAAACAGTTTCCACTCGCATAAATGTTCAGAAATGTGCACTTGAGTTATTTGCCGTGTTAAAAGTCACTGAGGGGGAAGGGGTGAACCGATTGAGTTCAAGGACCAAGCTTTGGGGTTGGGACTCGTACACCCACCTTTCCTGCCCCACCGTAGGCCCCTGGGGCCTTCCCATCGCGCCGTCGCATTGAACTTGCCTCGGACCCACCAACACCGCAGCAGTGTGGATAACCTCGTTTCGTATTTATCAACGACTCATCATTGTGAAGGGCGCCTGTCAGCGGGCCGCGCCCCATGTCGATGGTATATTAAGCCGCCGCCCCCCAGGGGAACTTGGACGGAGGCCGCTCCCGGCGGCCTGTTTTTGTGTGGGGGCACGGTTTCCGAGCCGCAGACGGAAACTCAAAAATGGCGTGCCGAGCAAAAATTAGGCAAATAAACTTGTCAACACATTCAACTTCATTATCGAGCCACAGCCGCTCCCCGTTGGCCGCCGCCCAAAAACTTACCCGTCTGCAACCTCTTGTGGTTATACTTTTTCCCGCCACGAGCTCGGCTTCGTCCTTGTGCGGCCTGAAACGAGAGGAGGAGAGAGAGAGAGAGCAGATGAAATTATGACCTGGCTCAAGCGGCGAGATCCCAAAAAAGTGCCAGTCCCCCGGAATATTCATACATGTGTGCGCATGCTTTGGGGCTTAATTTAGACTTGGCCAAGGGTTCAGCTGTGGCCAGCAAAAGATTTGCAATCTCGCGCCAGCTTAACAGCCGGCGGCAAGGGTCTATCACACTGTAAGAATTTCTACGAAAAACCTGACAGAATCGACACAACAGGCTATCCTGCTAGGACTCTAGAGAAAAATGCAGATAAATCATGAAGTTTTATAGATTTACAAGCAGTTCGACATACAATGACCAACTTAATCAGGCGAAGAAGCAACAGTGGGCATCAATTTTACAGCCCCCCAAGCGGGGATCCAAACAATTTGCGCAAATATTGTTGTTTGCATATCGAACCCTTCGCGCCATGGCCATCGACATCGACATCGCCATCGCCATCGCCATCGACATCGCCATGGCCATCGAAAGCTGGGCACAATGAGCTGGGCGAGCAAACAAATTTATGGCCATCATAACGAGGAGAAGCGGAGCAAAGTCCGGGCCCGATTAAATGTCTATAGTGCTACATAATAATCATAATAATAAATAGCAATAAAACTGCTACAAAGGAAATTAAATTTTGGTATCCGCAAGGAATTCGAAAAAAAAAAAAAGTGCACACAGGAACAGGAAGCGAACTGAAGGCCAGCCCCGTTTTGCGGCCCCTAAATTTCCCCCCATAAGCTGTTTAACTGAGTTATTAAAGAGCGGGAAGGGTAGGTTAGGGGAGATGGCTGCCTGGGGGCCTGCGGGTCAGTCTGGGGCCAACCAAAGGCGTTCACCGTTCCGCATCCGCATCCGTATCCGTATCCTGCGGGTCCTGGGGGCCATGGCACGACACGGGACTCTGCGGAGCAGGATGGCTATATTAACGTTAATTAATGTTAAGTGCCTAGGCGTTTTACAAAATCATTTAAAATTTCAACGCCACTATGAAAGAAGAAGAAGAGGAAGCAACTAGGTCGGCTTACTTTCCCTGGAAATTGTTACGGAATGAATTTATATATTTATAAATAAATATTAATAGCCAATCGAAACAGTCATTAAATGAGGATTTCATATTAATTTCTTTCCTGCCAGGATAGACCTTAAAGGGAGTGCTTTCTCCTCTAGAATCAATTGATGATGCAAATTAATATTAACTCTTAAATTTTAACTCTCTATCTTTATGTAACAAATATCTTCCCTAGAATATAGCTTCAATTTAATTAAAAAATTATTACCAGCTAAAAAATATATATAATCCTGTTACAATCACTTCTGGGAAAGGTCAACTGTAGACTCTTCCGGCTGACCTTACCTCAGACCCTGTGAAAGCATACCTATACGGTTCTCTGACGCCTTTAACGGCCTGACAATGCTCCCGTATATATAATATATATATATATATGTATATATATATATATATAAAGCGCTTTTGTTCCGCTTGGTCTGGCTGGTGGGCGGTGGGGCGTTGCCCTCAAAACTGGGGCGTGGCCATATATGACGTGTGACAAATTTTTGCGGTTGGCAAAGCCAACAAGGGTCCAGCGGAGGTGGTTCGGAGGTGGCACGTCTCCTTGTCTATGGTCGGAAAATTGTCCAACATATCCGGGAGCGTTGAGGTTGGCTGCCCATTGTGAGGCCGGGGCACGGGGGGGCGGATGGGGCTTTGTCCAGAGAGCGTTTCACATTTCGAGCTGCCCATTTTACTTGCAGTTAAATAGGGCGGAAAAATAATTGAACCATTATCAGGCAGTCTGTGCCACCGCCGGGTGAGAGGGTGAGAGGGTGACGAGGGTAAGGATGAGAATGAGGGTTCCACCCTCATAAAGGAGGATACTTAATTCGTATGTATATGTCCATCTAGCGACCCTCAGACCAGAGAATTTTCCTATCCTTCTGCTAGGCCGCGCTGTGAATAAATTTCGAGCTTGTTTCGCCTTTGGTTTATTGTGCTTATTACAAAATATTTAACGCCACACAACCACACATAGCAAGTAGAAGGCGGGGCCACGCCCACGCTGTCACTGTCCGCCCAGTTCTGGCTCCTTGCACGTCCTTTGCTGGCTGGCAGGCAGAAATTGTTGCCTCATTGTAAAAATTTATGTTAATATTTTAAATTTGTACGCTGGCAGGCAGCCGAACGGCAAACGGCGAACCGAACTGAACTGTGGGCAGTAACAATATGCCGCTGCGGTTGGGCGCCACTCTGCACCCACTCTGGGCACACTGCGGACCCACCGAGGACCCACTATGGACTACGCTATGGAGCCCACCCTGCAGTTGTTTGTTGTTGCCCTGGTTGGCCCGAGACTTCCCCCTTGTCGCTTGTAAAATTTAATGTAATTTCTACGCTGCCGGCTCTAGGCCACGGACGTTGGCCAGGACAGGACAGCAGTACAGCAGGATAGCAGGGCAGCAGGACATGCCCGTACAGTACAGCCGTACTGTTAATAATGCCAACTTCTGCCGGGCGTCGCCTCGCTTAAAGTGCGGCCATATTTTTAAAGAGGCCACAAACTGCAATGACAGTTCACGTTGCCGTTGCCGTTTCTCGTTGCTCGTTGCTCGCTGCACGTTGCTGTTACGGCTGCCGGACACGCATGTGTAGTGGACAATACACACACGGTTTTATAAATATTTCACGCTCATATTTTATGGGCATTTTTCATAGGAAAAGCTGACGCCGTTGAGCAGCTTGAATGGACATCAGCGGGAGAGGGGGGGAAAAGAGGAGAAGTTCCGCATACCACGTTCGGCATCATTAATTAATCTCAAAAAGCGTTGATCCTGATGGAGCGCAGGAGTCATAAGACCAGCTTCTGGCACCAGGAAAACTAAGAGGATTCAAAGAAGGAGAAATATTAAAATTCAGCTGGCATATCATTTATTTTATTTTATTTTTAAAAGTTATAAAAACTTTGCTATATATTTCTTCTTTCGGTGTACTAAAGATTGTATGCAGCAGCAGCATTGTATTTTAAGGACACGTCTACGCTCTGCCACGCCCACATCAGCCTGCCGTCATTTTGCGGCATGTTGCTGCGTTGAGCCTCATTAAGCTCACTTTGTCCTGGCGACCCCTTGCTCCCAGCCTCCCCCTGCCGCTGTGTCCATTTAAACAGAACCCCCCGCAACCCACACACCACCCCACCACTCCGCCACCGAACTCGCTGAATCCTTCGCTGATTCATTCCTTCTCGTTTGCCATAAATTATTTTTAAATGCATACTTATGTGGAATTTTGCCACGCGCTGCCGCGACAACTTTCCATAATTTTTATTTACATGATGCGGCGGCGGCTCGGAGCCTCGCTGGCTTCCTGACGTGAGCCGCGCCGTGCCGCTTTGAGGGGCGGGTGTGTAACCGCATTAAAATGATTTGCAGTGCGCGGTGTCGGAGATGTCTGAGCGCCCAGAGCCCGATGCAAATAAAAAATAAAATAAAATAAAATAAGCGGACATTGCTGCAAAAGTGGCCATAGGAATGGTTCTACAGGGAAGCCGTTTGAGGCTGCTGCACCACTTGCCACATGCATCACTCGCCACGTCGCCTGCTCCTGACTCCTGCTTCTGGCTCCTGGCTCCTGGCTCCTGTCTCCCTGAAGCTGGTGTCAGTCGGAGGTCATTCAGGTCAGGCGATCAGGCTGGTGGCGGCTTTAAAGTACGCTGTTTAGGACCAAGTTAAATGTCTCCCATTTATGAGTTATGTCCTTTAATCGGAGAAAATATTTACTAACAGGTTAAAGGAATGGAAAACGATCTACAAATTTTTCTGATTCCAAATTATACAAATTTGGTTCAAGGAATTGCGTAGGTCAATCAACTTTTTTGCATGGGCGTTATGCATCTTATTATAAGATTGTTTTTTATTGAATTTTAATATCCTTTTCTTTTTGATTCCTAATCCTATAATCATTAAGGTTTTGAATAAAAAAAACAGAAGAGACTTAGTTCTCTTTTATAGAAATTCAAGTGTATGGGCGTTATGCATCTTATAATTAGATTGTCTTTGATCAGATTTTCTTCTGCTTTTCTCTTGTATTCTTGTTCATTATATCATTCGGTTGCCATAAATTAATGAGCTTCTCTAAGGCACTCACTGATATTATTCCAGAAAAGACCATTTAATATTAAGATGCATGATTTTAGTAAAATAAAAATGATTGAATTTGCCTTTAGAGCTTGGTTCCCTAAAAAGAAACCTTATAGAAATTCAAATTTAAAGGCATTATCCAGCTTACTATTATATATTCTTTGATACAATTATAGACTGCCAAAAGGCATCGCTGCCTGGGCTCAGTACCCTTGAAAATTCAACCAAAAAAATGTACAGTGCATCGATTAAGCGAACAAAGTTGAAACTGGCCTAGGGGCTTATCCTGTTTCCTTGCATGCCCCGGTCTCACTTAGACAAAAGTGTTGCGAATACAAAAAAGAGGACGAAGCATGGGAAATATTCACACAATCTGCGACACCGAACTTTGTGGGAGTGAGTTTGTGTTTTGGCTGGAATTTTGCCGAAGTAAATGTTGTGCATATGGATTGCAGCTTAGTGGCTCTGCTGGGTAGGTCATCAATCCCCTCGTCTGCATCTGGTCTAGAGTGAATCCTCTTTGTAACCCACAACTCCTTCCCCGGGTGGTTAGTCAATCTAATTATTATCAACTTTGTGGATTGAGATTCCCAGGCCAGATTTGAGTTTCCCGGGCCATATGGTGCTCCTTCAGGGCTATAAATACACCATTGAGCATATGTTTTGGCTTAGAGAGACCCCTTGCCTTAAGCCCTGCTGTACCAATACGCGAATATCTATATGTATATATATGGTATGTGTAATTGCAGGGACTGTCTTTTAGCTTAATTATTTATTTTAAGCTCAGGCACACAGCTTTTTGCCCTGACTTTCCCGCTGACAAAAGTGGAAATGATGAACTGGTAAAATATTCAGATTTGATGACAGGCCCCCTCAACGCCCCCTGCCCTCAGACTCGACCACTCAATCAAGGATATCGATCGATTTTCAATCTCAGCCCGAGAGGAAATTGTTGTGAAGTTTATTTATTTATTTTATGAAAAACTGTTACATTCCATTCTCTCTCGCTCTCTTTTGCATATTATTTTTTTTGTTCCATTTTCAAGTTGAGAAATATATATATATATATAGAATATCCTGCATACAGGCCACTAAATACATAGCAAAGGCACTGAAGCTCATAACTCGAGCATTTAATTACTTAAGCAATCCATGGATGAGTTTGGATCCTTGAGGATGTGGCAGATAAAACAGAGGGAGTTAAATGGGAGGGAAATGGATTCAATTTTCATTGGGAAATGGTCTGCAGTGGCACTAAACAATCTCTTTGGCACTCTTAAAGCATATAAGTGCACTTTAAAACTGAGTTGTTGTCAAAAATCAATCATTTCCATATGGATATTTGCAGGGAAAGAAATGAAAATGAAAGTGAATAAAGGGTTAACCCCCATTTATGCAGAGGAACAACCCCTTGTCCCATCCTGTAACCTGAACCCCTTGTAGAGAGATTTGGAGATGATTTTAAGGCAAGGTGCCTTTTGTGGTTTTGATTTCAGTTTAAGAATTTCTTCGCTTTAAATCCCAGATGGACTCGAGAGCAGGTCGGCTCAATGTCGCTGCAGATGTCAAGGCTGAATCGAGTGGGCGTTGAGCGGCTTGACGAGTTCTTGGGGGGTGGCTGGACCTCACTTAGTTCTAGGCTTTAGCTTTGGCTTTGACTTTTATTTTTTTTTGCCTTTGACATTTTAGCCGACCACCAAAGCGTCAAGTTGAGCAAAACAGCGCACAGCAAGCGGCGTTTAATGTTAACGCTTTGTTGCCGATGCCGCTCGCGACCTCCCCAAGTCTCTCCACTTCTCGTTTTCTCGCTGGAGAACTCTCTCTCTCTCTCTCTCTCTCGCTTTCTCCGGGCAGTTCACATAATTTAAATTCCATGCCTGTTTCACTCTGGTCTCTAACCACGCTCCTTTGCCATGCGACGCACATACAAAATGCGAAATGCGCCATAAACGAAAATGGCTGGGCCCCCCTTGACTGTGTTTTCTTGTTCTCCTTGTATTTTTTTTTTTTTGGCCATGGGTGTGCTTGATGAAAATGAGAGGGGGATCTGAAACTGAAACTGAAACTGGAACTTCAATTCAATCAATTACGCCCTATGCACTTCAAAATGTGTGTTCCATTAAACATTGTCGCGAGGTAGCAGCTACCAAGAATGGAGTTAAAACAGGGAATTATGTTTGGACACCTGGCTAAAGGTGTTTATTATTGAGGGAATTTATAAGAAACTCTGGAAAACTTTGTTTTATATTATTATTTACTATAATACCTTGAGAATATATCTGCTCAAGAGGTATAACTTTGAACAAGGAAGCTAATTTTAAGTATAATTTGAAGGTATAAATTAATAGACTCGTTGCCTTGATTTGGTTTTGATTTTTTCAAGAGTTCAAGATTCTATATGTCATATAGTCATATGGCTATTCTATTAATATTGTAATTAATTCACATATTTGGATTAATTTATTTCAAGTGTAATATTCCTTATCTTAAGGTAAAACTACAACTTAAAAGGAAAGTTACATATAAAAGGTCGTCAATTGTGTAGCCTAGACTTCACAATTCTTCAAGGCAAACCTCAAACATATTTCTTTATTAATTAATAAACACTTCAAATAAAATGTATAGAATTTTCTTTAAGTGCAGGCAAGTGCCGGATGAGCTTCAGGTAAAAAGCAGGCCACTGGCAATGACTGCTAGGGCACACCTTTGACTGCTCCGGGGGCTCGGGTGTGCGTGTGAGATCTTTTTGTTTGCCGGCTCGGATGTCAGCTGTGGATGTGGATGTGGATGTGGATGCGGTAAGGGAGTTGGGTTCTGGCCAGGGTGGGTGGCAGCTGCCTAACCCTTGTAAACCCGTGACCTTTTGGCAACCCCACCGCACCGCACCTCACCCCACCGCAACGCACCGAATGTTCGCCCATTGTTTGCGTGCGTTGACGAGCGAAAGGAAAATCCATTGAAATTCAATTTAAGGAATGTTGACAAACGTTTGTCATGAGACAGCGACACCAACACAGATGCCAGTGTCGATGCCGACGATGCCGACGACAAGCTTAAAGAGTTTTTCAGCCAGGTGCTGATTTCCCGGTACTGCCGTGTCATGGAAAACTCTCGGCTTAACCTTTAAAATCGCTTAATCTGACGCGAAAAGCCTGCCCGAGGATTCATTAAAGATTCTTCTGTCACTGGAGATGCGGGAATATATATATATAGAACGTATGATGTGTGCGAATGAAGCTATTTCGGCAGAGATTCCTTTTAGAAACAACATCGACTTGCACTTGTCCCAATAGGTCAATCGCAATAACTGCAATATATATATATTTCTATATATTTATATATATTACCTAATTACAGCAAGCACTTGGCAGCAGGAACTGGATGGATGGTTCGATGAAAAATTGAAGCTCTTAAACTACTTCAAACATTGAATGAGATGGACACCCACTAGTCGAGGCAAGGAATTTCTTGCTGGTGGCTATGATGGAGCACTCAAGGTCCTTTGCCGGCAGAGAGTGGATGGGGTGGGCTTGGGTGCTGACAGCATTTGAGCCAAAGGACTCAACTCTCGAAGCTCAAAGAAGTTGGCTTCTTTTCTTTGCCTTTCTCCTTTGCTGTCCGCACAATGGCGGCAGGACATGTGTCCTGGTTATGCCAGCGAGATCTCAAATTAACACTTGAAACGCAATGAGGCGAGCAGTGAGGGGTGAGGACCTGAGATCCTGCAAAGATTGGGCGCCCGAGTTGGTTTCCGTTTCCTTAACGGAGGCTAAAGCTGAAGCTAAAGCTAAGGCTAAGGCTTGTTACGAGCGAATAGAGCGTATGACTTAACAAGTGTTCCAGGCTCAAGGCTCCAGGCTCCAGGCCTTTGCTCGTATAACTGCGGAATGTCCTTTACGAGTTGTCATCGGCCGAAAACATTCCCGGGATTGGCTTTGTTAGTGCGGTTCCCTTTTTTAAAGTATTTTTTACACTTTGCCTGTCATTGCGGCAAGAGTCTGAGGAAACGAGCGATACAAAAGGACTCTATGTGGTTAGTGCCAGAGGCCTTTCCTCCTTCCACTTCTTTTGCTTCTTTTATTATTTATTTTCCTTCTTTATAGAAGGAATTTTTGTTACTGGCTATAAGAAGGGTATAAGAACTTCGGCTTGCTGGGGCTAAGTAGCCTCCTCTTCCCTCTAGTTATTTTTATTCCTCCCTTTTTTTTTGGGTTGAAACTGTGCCATTTACTGTGAGGCTGTTTGTCTTTGCCACAAACAACTAAGAGAGAGAGAGAGAGGGAGTCAGTTTATCTACGAGTCCTTCCCCTTCCAGGCTTCGATTATTCGCCAGATTTGCCAAGAATTTCACATCTTTTTTCGGTGCCTGCAAGCCATGAAGTGGGAGGTGGGGACTACCACTTCAGTAAATCTCTCTTTTATTCGATTCGCTCCAAAACGATTCTGTTTTTATGAAGGGGAGAAGGAGAAGCTAGCTGGCTGGTTGTCTTAGCTGCTTAAAATCTAAATAGATCTTTACAATCAGTTTGGTTTCCAGACCCTAAGCAAACTATTTGCTAAATAGAACTTCAGACAGAGCAAGGTGAGGTATAGAATTCCTCACCAGGAATTGCAGTATTAATTACTTTGGGTTAAAACTAATTAAACAACAATTGAAGTACTTCCCTGAGCAATTTCCCTAGAGAAAGGTAACTGACCTTTCGCTTTGTTGTAACAGTAGTTGCGGGTCAAGTTTCCCGCTTGACTCCATTGAATCTTGGCCTAGACTGGAGTCTATACACCACCTCACCACCTCCCCTCAGTTCACTTTCAATCGTTCAACTCAATAGTCACCTTAGCCTCGGGCTCAGTCGACTGACTGGCTTATGTGTCTAGACTCTAGGCCGCGTATATAGGACTTCTTCTTCGTTCCATTCAACTCTGTCGTCCAGACTGAGACTTTGTCATGCGACTTCGATGTCTTGGATTCAGCATTCAGCCCCCCCTTGGCGCTTTGTCAATCAAATGTGGCGGTGGCATCAATCAGGCCTGCCAATCAACCATCAATCAATCAAGCCAGCTGCTAGGGGGAGCCACATCCTCCTGCTTAAGGCTTGGACTTAAAAGAAACCATTAATTTGTGGCATTGAAAGGGGAGGCATTTATAAAGAAAGACATTGGTCTGCTCTGAAAATGTAAGAGTATATGGATTATTGTGTTGATTATTTGTTAAGCATTAACTCTCCCTCCCCTCCCTCATGTGTCATCGATACCCTTTCTCAGCTGCTGACAGCCACTTGCTCTCGACCAGGACACGCTGCTGCCTTGAAGGATGTTCGTTCCATTCAGTCAGAGCTAAAAACAATGAGGCGACGACAGAAATTGCGACGACAACGACGGCTACCTGACAACCCCGAGGTGCCTTCTGTCTCTCTGTCTGTCTGTCTGTCTGTCTGTCTCTCAGGTCCTTGTTGTGCGCCACCCTGCGCGTCGTCTTAAGGATCCATCCCCCAAGCTGGGTGCTTCTTGGTCTGTTTGCTTGCCGGCTTGTTTGCCAGCGCCATTGAATTTTCCATTTCATATTCAAGGGCAAACACAGGGCGAGTGAGTGCTGACAATAACAACAACAACAAGACAAGGCAGGAAGCAGGAAAGAACGAGAGTCCTGGCTAAGGACTAGGCAATACCCTCCTTCTGCTTGTGAAAACAGATATCTTTATAAGTAATATCAAGAACAGTATTGAGATAATTTCTTTTTCAGCTAAACACGCCACAACAAATTTGATTCCCGCCAAGCCAGAGATAGTGAGTTGTCGAGCAGGACTACCCCGTCTTCGTCCTTAAATCGAGTCGAGAAAAAGCTTCTCGAACCACCTGCTCTTGAGCTGCCGCGGGCAGTGACTTGAGTCGAGTCGACCTGGCGACTCTTTCAATTGCGCTATTAAAAATCATTTAGAGTCTGACAAACAAACTGCTGCAGGGCGTCCTGTTTGAATAGCGCCCCCTGTCCTGTTCTGTCCTGTCCCGGGCGAAGGTCCTTGGCCCATGTTTGCTTTTTTGGTGGGGCGAAGCGGCATATAGCAGGAATATCTTTCTTTTTTCGCGGTCAAAAACTCAGCAAGGCAAATATTTTGCCGAGTTTCGGAATAGAAATGTGAGAATTAAAATGCAATTAAAATGATTTTTTATTAAAATAACACACACACATATATATATATACTATATATATAGAGAGATATATATATAACATTTCCAGCAGAAAAAAAAACCGAATAAAATATGCAACTAAAAAATAAGAAGAATAGCGCAAAAGCGCGAGAGCTCTGGCCTGAAATAGCAAGCGAGCTGCAATCAAAATACAATGTCGACTGCCCAGTTGAGGCAATGGCCTGGAAGGAGGTCCTAGCAGCAGCAGCAGGTCCTTGCACACACACACACACGCGCAGACAGGCTTTGGCTGTTGTCTCAGCTGGACGCCAAGTGAAATTTTCACACATCTCGACAAAAAAGGCTTTGCAGGCCCGGCTGGTGAGACTTGAAAACTAATTTCAATATTTAGTTTACGCAAGTGTAAGGGTGCAAAGATTGCGAGCAGCTGCGGCTTCTGCTGGCAGGTATTAAGTGGGTAATGAAGTATCTATTGCTGCCGGATTGCAAGCTCATAAATAATTCCCTCAAACGCAAAATCAATAGATAACCCTTTTTCCCGGCTTTATAGAGCAGCCAAACCCCTGTCCATGTCCGTGTTCGTGTCCGTGTCCGTGTCCAACTATATAAGGTAGACGCCTGGCATTATAAATAACCAAAACGCCAAACGAAAATAGAACATAATTAATGGGAATAAAAACAGCCGGAAGAGGTCGATTGCCGCCCTCGTAGGGGGTGGAGTAAAGGCTCTATAAATAACAGAGTCTCTACAGAAAAAAAAAGGGGAATTAAAAAATTATTTAGCAAATGAAAGGCAGTTGGTAAGCTGGAAAAAGGTAACCTGCCTGAAGATGTGCCAACGTGGGGCCACGATGCCCGTCAAATGTCAAATTATGCAGTTGAGTTTTCCCAGCTTTTCATTGGCTCGTCGTCGCATTGAACCCTTGCAGAGGCAATTTTTAAATAAATATCGGCCAACGCGGCGTATACTCAATGTAAAATCCAGCCGGTGTGTGTGCGGCTGACAGTTTTGTGACTTGTGGACACTTTTGCCGGCATTTTGGAAAAGCAAGTGGAGGAAACCAAAAATGAAAATGAAAATGAAACCAAAAACAAAAACGTAAACGAAACAATAACAACACGGCATCAGTGGCACTGTGTGATAGAATTTTCGCCGTTTGATTGTTTTAAATTTTGCATTTAGCTCTTGTCATCCTGCTTGTTTATTTATTCGTTTGCATTTCGCCGTTAGCTCCTCTGTGCTCTCCCCTCTCTAGCCTTTGCCTTGTTTCTATTTTTGTTTGCCAGCTCGCTTGTTTGTTTGTTTGTTCGTTCGTTTGTTTGTTTCGGCAGCGTGTTTGCGCTGCTTTGCCTGTACATTAAATGCAATTCGAATTAGAATCTGGCTTTGCTTCTCGGCCATTCCGCGGCGCCTCGCGGCGATTGGCAGTTTAATTGGCCATTTTGTACAACAATTTGTACTCACTGGAGTTGGTGCTGGTGCTGCCGTTGCCGTTGCTATTGCGTTATTTGCGGTTTGTTGCTTTGTTTCGGCCGCCATCGGGCCTTTTATGGCCATTGCTTTGGTTAAAAATTTAATGAACATTCATGGGGGGGGGGGTGGTGTTGTGAGAGGGCTAAAAACTCTGCTTGTTTTTCCCAGTTATTGTTATGAATAAAAATTTGGCCAGTAAATGAATTGGAAACATTGCGGAAGGAGAGATATTATGTGTCATATATATATACATAGGAGTGGCAAATTAAATATGTTAAATAAAAATTAATTCTAAGATGTATACTATTCTTTGTTTAAAATTAAAGTTTTTTAATACAAAGGAAACTTTATTTTGAAACAAAAAAATTGTTTTACTTTGAGAAGGTGATGCAATAACAATCCGGCTCGAAGGACCAATTCTTCATGCTATGCAAGAAAAAAAGTTTAGGAAAAGTTTGATGGTAGGTTTTTTCAAGTACGTTATTTTTGTATAATTTATTTATTTATTACTTATGTTATTTCGAAGGAAACTAAATGTTTAAACAAAAGAATTGTTGAATTTAGAGCCAATAGTCACTTTAAGAAGATAAAGCAATAAACAACCGGCTCGAAGGACCAATTTTTGATGCTGTTTAATAAAAAAAAATGGTTGTAGATAGGATTTTTACCAGTACATTATTTTTAATAATTTATTAATTTATTACTTGTAATTTTTAATAACTCGTTAGACATATTAAACGCTGTTTCATACCCCGCTCCCAGCCAAAGGAACATGGTTTAGAATGTGATTCTGGAGCTAAGGCTCTGACGGGCTATTACAGATCCCGCACCGCTAACGAGCATCTTTTAATTAAATGCCTCGACATAAAAATACCGCCTTCGTACCGCTGACAGAGACGGATGGGGGCGGGAGCGAGAGCGAGATGGCCATAGAATAACGCATTAATGCAGCTTAATTAAAGGCGATCACAGAACGACGACAGACACAGCCCCCCGCCTGCCTTTGTTTTCTTCCTTTTTTTTTTTTTTGGCTGTAGCTCCTTTTTATGGCACTACCTGAGGGGGAGGAAGGAGGAGCATGAAGGCTCCACATGCCCATAGCTGCTGCTGCTGCTGAATTATGAGCAGCTCCCCGCACTTTTGCCGGCAGTTATGCTAAGCTCTGCAAATGAACATCATAAATAAAGGTCCAGGAGGGGGTGCTTCCTCCTGGATGGTTTGTTGGGTGCTTTCGGGGGACGTCAGGCAGGACTCGGCAGCACCGCTGAGACCCACGTGTCAAAGAGAGAGAGAGCCCAAAGACAATGTCAAGCAACACCGAAAAGACAGTAAACTTGTAACTTGTACAGAAAGTTATAATGTGAGAACGAATAGAAAAAATATCCTCGAAAAGAGTGTTCTAAAGAAGAAGCTTCGAGAGAATTTTATGAAAACAAGGACAGGTTAATACTGGAAAGCAAGTTAATGTTGACAAGCCGAAGTTTGTATACCCTAACAGTTTGCTTTTGGATGAGGAAACAATCGCTTTATACTAATCGATTTTAAAAATTGCATTGATTTCAATTTTAAAAGGTTTTCTGTGCTATGTTTTTTACGGTTATAAATTTAGTCTTTGGTTCTTAAGTTTAAAAATGTTTAAAATTGAAATTTATCTGAATTTCTTACAATTTAAAGAGATTAAACACTTTTAAAATTAAAAAAATAATGGTAAATTGTGTTTTTCTACCGAACATGGCTAGATTGTCTCGACTTTTACTACTGCTTAAGAACATATATGTAAAGACCGCGTTACAGCATTGCAAACTTTAAAAATTCAAAATCTGGACTTAAATATAAAATAGGGTTCCCATACCAAGGAGTGTTTAAGAATATGCTTCCAGATTAGTGCAAGTAATTAAAAAAAAAAACAAAGCTTTATAATAATTTTCACTAAATAAAGCCCATTCCAGAATGCCGCTCGATAAAGGCGATGCCGAAAGTCGCTAAAAGTTTGCTTCGAATTGCGCGCATGTTTAAATGTTGTTATGAATATGACAGCCGAGCATGTCTGCTAGCGGTTGCAAGGGGTATGTGGCGAGGGGGGGAATTATTATTTTTGTAATATCCCGGGAAGGGGGAAGTCGGGGGAGGGGAGAGCTGAGAAATATGGGCCCGAAGCTACCGCCGCCTGTCGCTCGTAGGACGACTTCCGCTAATGCAAGTGCCCGCTTCCGTTTCCGCCGGCTTCTCCGGCTCCTTTGCTGCTCCTTAGCTGCTTTTTGTTTCACTTTCGGCTCATTGCTTATTTCACTGAGAGCGTGCTATGCTTGTTTGCTGCTTTTTAAAACCTATGAAAATGCAAATTGAGTTAAATATTTATGTGTTTGTAATCAAGGACCCCCGCCCCAAGATATCCCGGAACGAGAGCCGACGAAATATCAACAGCAGCAGCAGGAGCAGCGTCAGTGACAAAAGCTAAAGCCTTCTTGCTCCTTATGAGCCATGAGGATGTGCCAGGATGATGGTGGTGGTGGTGATGGTGCTGGGGGTGTGGTACAAATAACATTTCCAATTACGCGACTTTATTGCCGACAATATGAGTGGGTAGCTCTGTGAGTCCTCCGGGTCCTTGCCTAGATCTAAGAGGGATGAATGGAAACCTATCTGAATTCAATTTGAAGTCTACGTATTCCTTTATTTTGGGGTTCGATTTTAAGTAAAATGCTTTATTAAGACCTTGCTTCAAGGTATACTATTTTAAAGTAAGCTATATAAAATATTTGTAAATTTATTTTAGAGCTAAATGATTAGGAATATATATAATAAAGTAATGCAGGTCTTAAAATATATCTCAAACAACCGGAAATTAGCAGACTGAACACTGAGAGCCACTCTCATAATTTTAATATGTGCGATTTCGTTGATTATGTGCCATTGTCGGCTCGTCAAGGAGCCCCTGGGCGCTGGCTGGATGGTGATGATGGAGGAGGAGGAGGTGATGCCCACGGTGCTTGAGCCGACGACAGGTGGCCAGGGTTGCCGGTGCAATCAAGTAAATTACGGAAATTTACAACTTGCCGGGGTCACATTGCTCACACCCATTCAGCCAATTACACTTCGCTGGCTTTTATTTATACTTTTTGTACAATCAAACAGGGTACGTTTCCTACTCAAAGAGGGAGGACTCCCTTCGATTATAAAAAGATATATATTCGAACCTAAAGATTGAAGCCTGTCTAAGCTTTATCTTATAACCAAAATGCTGGGTATTCAGACTTCGGCTTGACACATCAGGCTTTCAGTCCTTGTTGTTTATTTGTTTGATTGCGTTCTGCAAATTGGCATGGCTTCCATCATAAAATTTGATGTTAGTGCGTAGGCCATGCGGCAAACTGGGGAAAGGGATGGGGAAAGCGATGGGGCAGGGACACCACCCCTTCCAGTTGAATGCCACAGCAAAGCCATTAAACTGATGTCCTATTAAATTATTGAGAATAAATTCAAACAACCAGCGGCGAGAAATGTCAGGCCAGATCAACAAAAAAAAATATATATATATATATATATCAGATATAAATAAAAGAGAAGCGAAAACGAGGCGGACAGGATAAAGCTATAAGGCGAATCAGCGGGTAAAAAATAGAGTTGAACATATCAAATAAATAATAAATAAATGACAGTCGATAAAAAATCGCATCGCTTCTAGTTGTTCCTCTTGTGTGTGTGTGACATTCTGAGAGAGAGTGTGTGTGTGTGACATCAGGACATCACAGGGCCACAGTGCTGTCAGTGTTGCAAATCTTCTTCTTTTTTCGGTTAGATGGTCACACTTTTTCTTTGTGGTGACTGTACCTCTTTTGTCATGCTCCCAATTTGGAGTTTGGTGCCCAACCCTGATTTATACGAATTTTTTTACAAGAAACCTTTGTTAAAAGGAACAAAATTTATTGCTTGTTAATTTTAAATAAAGTAATTCTCACTTCTAATTTATTCTTTTTATAGATTTTGTTATATTTTTTTAAGGTTTTTCAATCATGAACTGTCTTGTTATGTCCTGTTGTGTCCTGTTGCGCGATTTTTCGGTATAAAAAAAATAAGTGATTGCTAAAACAAATAATAGATTTGTTCTGGCATCACTGCTGGACAACCATAATAAAGCGATTCATTTGCAGATTTTCTCGTCAGCCAAATCTCTCTCACTTGGCATCCCTCACTATGGTATACCCTGTAAGCAAAGCAAGAGTGTTATCTTTGCAATAACTTAAGGATTTGATTATAGGGTTCTCTGCAAGTCATAAAGATATCATATAATTAAATATTGAATTATTAATTGATTAAATATGATCTTGAATTAAGGTATCAAACAGTCGACTTGCTCTACCATTCACCTCTCCGGTGCTTCTTTTTTTATTTATTGTATATTAAAAAATGCGAAAAAGAACGAAATACAAAGAATAATGAAACGAATCATTGAGGCAAATATTTGAATGGCAAATATTTCAAAAAAAGCAAGCACCATCCATGCCTTTTGGTGGCAGACCGTGGGCGGATATTATAAATGTTATTGCTTTTCATTACGCTGAAAATGTCAAAAGTGTGCACAATTTTCGTGGGGCAAGTGAGAGTGAGTGTGAGTTTACAGTGGGTTCAAATGGCCAAAAGCAGGTAATTCCGTTTCTCCAATAAGATTTCTCAGTATCAAGTAGGCTGTGCTAGTGCCTTGTGCATATCCCAAGGCCCCATAATCGCAATCGTCTTCTGACAAATTGAGGCTAAATGCAGCAGGACTCCCAAGGCAAAACCGAAGCGGATTCATTAATCACAAAACCAAAAGGAGAGAACTCTCAAAAGCCGGCGTGTCTAGTCCGGGAATAGGAAAAAAAAAGGGAAATGTATATAATAATAATAAAGGGGAAGTCCTTCTGCTAAGCGCTTGAGCGGAGTAATAAAAGTTCTGGGCAACAGCTGCCCCAAAATGAAAGAAAAACCTGGGAAAGCCGAGGAAAATGATTCTTTTTCCCATTCCAGTTACATTTACACAACTCACATTTACTTTTAAAGCTTCTAGTAAGTATTTGAGCAAAACCGAAGCCCATTGAATGCAAATATTTGGCCAGCAAATGTCATTCGTTGCCGAGCAGACTCTCATTAGTCTGGCCAAAATGTAACCGAAAATATCCTCTCAGCCTTCAGCAACTGTTGGTTGGCTAATAGAAAAATTTGTCGCAGGACGAAAGTTATTGACTAATGCCAGGAGTAAAAGCCTTGTGGCCCGAAATAAACCTGGGGAGAGAATGGGGACTGTGAGCAACTTTGCATGGACTGTGGGACAAGGACAAGGACTGAAAGCCTTGGCTTGGCTGGGCACAGCCCCTAAAACCGAAACCTTTAAAACCATTTAACGTAACTTTCAGGACCAGGCTGGCCGAAATGCGACAGCGTGTGTGCGCGTGTGTGTGTGTGTGTGGGGAAAGTTTTTAAAGTGTCAAAAAGTTTGGGCAACGTCACCCATCAACAGCGCCACTTTCAGTGGCCATCGAGAGATATTCCCGCAGTATTTGCAGGGAGGAGGAGCTGCACTTTGCCTTGGCACCTGCCCTAGCACCTGCATGTCGCGCCTTGCATTCAGCTCCTGCTCCTGGTTCCTGGTTCCTGGTCATACACCTAGGGCGTTTCCTGGCGCCTTCCGGCACCTCCTGTCGCCTCCTGGCACCCTCATCCTCATCGTCCTGCTCCTCTGCAGGCCGCAAATAGTTGCGGCCATAACTTTTAAATAGATTTGGAATCTGTTTCGAATTTTTAGCTGCATCCTGCATCCTGCTGCCTGACTGGCCCTGGTCGTGGTCCCTTTGTTTAGAGCTTAATTTTATTTCCCTTTTTTTGTTTTTGGGGCTTTTGTTTTTGTTTAAATTTTGCATTAAAAATAGAGAGAGAGAGAGAGGGAGAGAAAGGAAAGTTTTTGTCTTGCTGCATTTATGCATTGACAGGTAGCCCCTGGAAAAGTGTTTTGGCAGCCCTTCTTTCTCCCCCTGTCAGTGCAATTATTTTGCAATAAATTTGCATTCAGTGCGAAAGCTGGGAAAGTTCAACGGCAGCTAATATCATGCACAGCTCACACAGTTTGCCACGAAATGTTGATTTTCTGACAAGGATTGCTGCGATGGGGCCAGACTGGGGCCAAGATTGATCGACAGAACTGAGCTGGCTTAAAAGGATATATAGAGAGTGTGAGAGTGAGAGAGGGAGAGTGGAAAAACTAGGACAAAAGCAATTCAGCATTTATCCTGGCATCATTAAGACAATATTCTACAATCTCGGCTCGAGGCCTTTATTTACTTTGCTTTCCTGTCCTGCAAAGTTTGCTGGCTTTTCGGTTAGCCAAAGCTCGTTTGCACCGCGACGTCTTTTCCTGGCCGCTGTGTGGAAAAGTGCGTGAAAAGCGTCATGATTTATGCAACAACTACAGCAATAAATCCATTTTGGCATGGCCCAACAAATGGCATGTTAAATAAACTGGAAACAGCACTTGGAGAGAGAGGCAGGAGAGGTTTCCATGGAAAAGGACGGGGACCAGGACCAGGCTCGGGCCGGAAGTGGACGCAATGCAGCACTTCCGGCCTGCCGCTTTTGCCCCCCTCTCTGTGGACACGCTCTCGGATTCGGATTCGGATTCGGGCTACTCCTGATCCTACGGCTGTAGCCTCGTCCTGGCAATGACAGGCTTAACAGCAACAACAACAACAAAACCAAGCCAACAACCGCAAAGCTTTTGCCAGTCCTTGGCCAGGACACAGTGCGGAAATAGAGCTCCAAATTTGTGTTGATCAAATATATTTATTTATATATATATATATAAATGCATTATAAAATAAATAAATTAAGTGCATATACTTATTTATAAATATATGAACTTAAAATAAATAAATAAATACTATATAATTAAGTTTGATTTTCCAAAATGTTCACCTTTTGTTACCTCACTGTGCAGGCCTCCCTTTGCCCTTTGACCGCAGAGTCGAGCGTGGGGCCCTGTTTCTGGCCCAAAAAGTTAGTGAAAAAAATCCCCTGCACCGCCCCCGTGACTGTAACCAATCTTTAATGCCCAAAAAGAAAGTCAAAAACGTTCAAAAACCAAAGCTGGAATATGTTTACAGCCACTAGCTTTTGGCCCAAGCCAGATGATACAGGATTTTGGTAGCTAAGAGCCAAGAATCAGGCATCGAATTTGCATGGCTCAATGGGGCACTTTCAGGCTAGAACTTTATAAGGAGAGAAATCGGGGTGTAAATAAGATATATAATAAGAAAAGAAAGTATGAAGTATAGAAAGTCTGAAAACTAATACAAGGGAAAAGAGCTATGCTGATTTATATGGATAAAAATAAACCGACTTGTATATAAAATATATACAAATGCATAAAGCATAAGTTTAGGTTTAAATTATAAGTTAAATTCGCTTGGAATATCTTTAGCTAAACCCTTTAATTACTTATATTTTCCCTACAAAAATAATAGCTCCCTAAACAACTTAACAAATATATAGATTAATAATCATTTATCAACACATTTCCCATAACTTTTAATGATATATTGATCCCTAAACACTTAACCCTGTGCTCGGTGTCGCCTCAACAGTTTGAGGCTCTTTTAATATTAAAAAAAAAATAAAACTAACTTGGCTGTTACGCTCTTTTGGCCACTACAACACCACCACCACCGGCACCACCGTTACCACCCCTTTTGAGCTGAACCTCTGTTTTTGGCGGCACCGCCAATTAGCACACGTGGGGCCAAGAGGCTTTGGCTTTGGCTTCAGTTTCGGTTTCAGGTTTCGGGTTTCGCTTGTTTTCCTCATGCGGCGTATTAAATTTGCATGACCACAGAAATATTTCAATATAAAGCGGCCAGGCGGGGGGCGGGTCAGGTGAGTCGTCGGCTTCTGGCGGGCGAATGTTGCCCGGCAATGGAAAGTTGTTTATATACACTTTTTATAATCTGCTCTCCGGCTCCACGGCTCCACTCCGCCGGCACTTCCCAACCCATTAGCTTTGCCCCTTTTTGGTTTTGTGCTCCGTCAGCGGACAAGGCAAAAACATTTCCGCTGGCACAGCACACAGCAAATGCACTGGGAAAAAAAGGAAGTGCGCTATATATTGAAAGAAATATATTGACGGAAAAAACTGTGTGCTATATATTGAAAGAAATATATTGAGCTGACATATCGATAAATATATCAAGCTTAATATTATATCGCAAATATTATTATTTTGATTGATATAACGAAATTTAAATTATTAAAAATTATTGGTATTATCAATAATATATGAAACAAATATTCAGATATTTTGTTGTGTTATTTAATTTAATTGTTGATACAAAATATTTTGCTAAAACTATATTCTTATTTTGGAACTAGCTTGGCCTTTAGATAAGCAAAGTTCAAAATATCGAACAGAATATTGACTTATCGCACATATATCGCAACAATAAAATATCGATTTATATGTTAAGCTTCGAGCGAAATAATGGCAGACTTTAATTCCGATTTAATCTATATTTTATTTGAAAATATTATAAATCAAATCAAAATAAATATTTCTTTTTAAAAATCTGCTTTCTTTAAGCCTTTCTTCTTTAAAATTCTGTAATATTATTTTGTTTTTATATATATATTTTTACGAATTTAGCTAATAAGCTAAAATGCACTTCCCTTTTCTCGAAGTGCACCCAGGCAATGGTGGGTTGGACACCGCTTAACCCTCATCAGGCTTTACACCTTTCGGCGCAGTAGGAAAATTCAAATTTACGAAATTTTTTATTTTCATTTTCGTTGTTGTTTTTCTATTTCCATTTGCAAAAAAAAAGAAAGAGAGGAGAGTGAGGGGAGAACTCTACGTTGGTCCCAAAAATGTCAGAGGCCCCTCTACACACACACACACACACACACACACACGCTTCTATGCAGTTTGGTCCTGTTTGATTTTGGCGAGAAAAGGGGGGAAAGCGGTAAAGCGGAGGGACTGAAACGTTTGTACGAGAAGCTTATAATCAACATAACAGTCATAACAATGGCCATTAAAGAGCTGTGGGCCAGGGGGCGGCCGGGGGGACCTGCTCCATGGGGCAGGTCGAGGCGAGCAGCTGACGACCAACGCCAACTCATTTTTCATGGGAAGCAGGCGGCATAAATCTGTGCACAATGCGTCTGGCATTTGCTTGATGTCCTTCTCCGCTGGTTCAGTCAGTAGTCCCGCCCATCCATTCGCCATTCGTATCTCTATCCGTGTCTGTATCTGTATCTGCACAGTGAGAAAATATACGTTCTATAGGATTGAGTTGTATTTCAACTTGAGAAATAAATCGCAACTCGAAAAGTCTCATTTGTTTTCTATTTAAAAAAATTCTGGGATCTTTTAATTAAAGAATATTTTCTTGCATAATTTAATGACAAAATTTTGGTTGTTTATTAAAATTTATTTTACAAATTTTGGTGAGGCTTTCATTCAAAAAATTAATTTGTACTATAACAATTTTCTTTTTAACAAAGACCTTTCTGTCCCTCAGTCTTAGGCTCCTTTCTAAGTTTGAACATCATTACTACATTACATACTATATATTATTATTTTAAATATTTTTGTGAGTGTACCCTGCCTTCCTCAATGTGAGTTACTGCTGCGCTTGAGTGTGCGTGTATAACTTGACCACAATAAATTTTATTTGTATTATTTTGCCGGCGTCGACATCGTTTGTTTTGTCGCTCAAGTGCGAAAGCAACAATACAAAACGAGACCCGAAAAAATAAAAATAATAATAAAACATCAAGCACAACACAGACGAAACAAAAAAAAAAACATGAAATAAAATAAAATAAAATAAAAACAAGAGCGCCAAAGACAAGACAAAGGAGGGCTAGAGCCATAGCCAGGGACATGGGGAGTTTGGGAATAAAGAAGAGACCGACTTCAGGTGCACTTCAAAGAAGAAATTTCTGGGATTCACTTTTAAAAAATGTCATCAACTAATGAGCAAAAAACCAGAACAAGAAAGAGGGTTCATTTGGTAATTCGAGTTAATTAAATTCCTTTACCAATCTTGGTTAAATAAATATAATGGGATTAAGCATTCAATAGAAATCACAATAAGAGTATATACAAATTAATAAATTAATGCTTTGTCTTAAGAAAATATTAATTAAACATATCGTAAGGCATATGTCCTATTTGTCTTTATTTGTGAGAATTTAAATAACAAATTTACCTAGCTCTGGTTTCAGAAACAAATCTTAATATCCTTATTTTTGTGGATTTCTTATTTACTAAAATACTTTCATCTCTTCCCCATCTTTTATTGTCCTTTAGCCTTTGACAGATTTAAGCTTTCATTCACCTGCCTATAATTTGTAACTCATATATCATATCCCCTTGGCTTATTATCCTTATACGAGGAGCCAACAAACCGTAACTCAAACAACGCCTTTCTTTTATTTTAACTGCGTTCACTTGGCACGCAACATTTTTCACAGCGCACTCAGTGTGTGTGTGTAGTGAGTGTGTATGTGTGTGTGTGTGTGTGCCTGTGCGTACGTGTGCGTGTGAGTGAGTAATGCCCTCCGCTGGCAGGACATGAGGAGTTGGTATTTGGTCAATGCTTCAGTTTTACGGTTCGTAATGCTTGTAATTGATTGTTAATGCCGCACTTAACCCAGACTCCAGCTGAGCTGGCCAAAAGGACAATCGTCCTGCGGCTGGCCAAAAAAAAAAAAAACAGAATGAAAGAAAACTGGGGCCCCACACATACATATATATATATATATATAGTATTCTACCGAATCCGGAATCCTGTTACTGTTTCTGCTGCTCCAACTCCTGATCCTGCTCCTGCTCCTGCTCCTGCTCACTGTTGCCTTTGTTTTCACCGCCTGACGTGCGTGGCTTGGCTTATTTATTATTTAAGCGCCGCGTTGCGTGTGCAATTGGTGAAATTCCTTTTTAAAAATAACTCTCAGAAATCAGTTAAGAATATAACCAAAAAAGGGGGAAGCAAGAAGTAAGAAGAAGAGCAGCAAATAAATAAGGCCAAGGATCACAGGTAAGGATATGCTTTAAGCACATTAACACAAACAAATATTTACTTGAAATAAATATTAACAAAAATATCATAATAATAAATAGCAGGTGTTCAGGCATTTCATTTTTATTTCTATCAAGATAATTCTTAAGATAAATTCATATTAAATTTTATTTTTCAAGGACTCTTTTCTTAATGAAATGATTTACGAAATATGTATTAAAAAATACAACTAATTACACACCGAAATGCTCATTCTGAAACCCATATAGTTAGCCCGGAAAAGGCTCGCCTGGTTGGCAAAAAAAAAAAAAAAAAAAAGGGAAACGTTAATGCCGGCAATATAATAAAGGATAATGCAGCAGGAATGGCAGCCCCCTCTCTCCTTTCCCCTCTCCCCCTCGATGACATTCCTGGCCACACTAAACAGGCTGGCGCACAACTGAAATGACAATAAACAAAAATGCAGTGGCACAACTACAACTACAGCTGTCGGGGGCGAAGGATAACAGAATGTTCCCCCTACTACAAGGATGCGAAGTGGGGGGAGAGATAGAGGAAGAGAGGGAGATGGCGGAAGAGATAGCGGTGCAATGGAGAGATGGAATAGCGCAGGACTAGCAGGGAATGACAATTTGGAATAGCTGAAATGCTGCTCTTGTTGTTTGGCCTTTTCATTCCTTCGTCCTTCGTCCTACCTCCTTACGTCTCCCTTCGTTACGTTTCGCTTGCGTTTCTCCTTTTGCGTTTTTACGTTTTTCGTTTATTGAATTCGCAGCATGCAGCAACAATGGCAGCAACTTTTGTTGCATACTTCGAGGAGCACCACCCACGGCACCATGAAGGATATATGGTACTTTTGTTTTGAAATCCTTAAAGGAAAGCAACAAATCAAAGGCAACGTCTTGAGAAGATTTCCCATAGCTTGATAATTTCTTAAGTATTTTTTTTTGACATTTTAAAGAAAGGTTTAATTAAATGAAGCTTAAGTAAAGGTTTGGGTTATATTTTTATATGTAATTTCCAAAATAAATTCAATTATTGCTATATTTTTGATATTAATTCAATGTTAAGATTATTTTTTAAAAAGTTATAGCAAGTTCTTAAGCATTTTTTGGTTCTAAAATATTTGGCAAGGACTTAATAATAATGAAACAAGGAATAAACTGATAATTATTAAATATAAGATTATACAATGAACTATTTAGATAGATAAAGCTTATAAAATGAAATTTCTTCGACAATCAAAGGAACTAGAACCATAAACTAAAATAGATCTTTTTGAATATAGCACAATTATCGATTTTAGCAAGGAAACACTCTCAAAAAAATAAAGTTTTTAATTCATTTTATATAATTTTTAATATTACTTCATGTATTAAACAATATTTTGGCCATTTCTAATCCAAATCGTAACAAAAACCGCTGCCAAAGGCCTTACACAATGGAAAGTTGGGTGTGTGGCAAGCCATGTTTTTTAGGGCGGATCTGTGCCACCGCCACCAAAGTCGTTGAAATGAAAATGAAGATGAAATAAAATGGAAAGCACAAACAGGAGGAACACAAAAACAAAAAGAAAAAAAAAAACACGGAAAACTGCAAAATTTCTATGCTGTAAACGAAATTGAAAATGAACAAGCGGAGCGAACACGGACATGGACATGAGAAGCGGACACCGACACGGACACGGACACGGACATGACCGGCACCCAGACTGAGACCGAGACCCAGACCCAGACCCGAACTCAGACCCCGGATCCCGGACCTCGGAACCCAGACCTCGGACCTTGCCAAAACTCAATCCCAGATCGACACCTGCGAGACACTGAGACAAATAAACAAAAAGAGTGCTTTTGAAAAAAGAAGATGGAAAAGTGACAAAATTGGGATTAAAATAAATGTAAAAGAGATTCAGTTGATAGTTAAAATTGTATCATTAAGAGTAGGTTAAACGTAGTAACAATTAGTTAAAAATTACTATTAAAAGCTTTAAATTATTTATTTATACTTATTTGATTTCTATTTTATTCCCTAAATATGTTAATTAATTAAAAAGCAAGCAAACATTTTTGGAAATATTTTCTCCGAACCTCTTAAAGTGATTTTTGACTGCTTTTGCCTTCAGTGTGGACCTTGTGTATGGCATTGTGTACACCACACCAAGCAGAAGAGGTGTTGGTGAATGCCAGGATGTGCATGTCAGTGTGTAGGTGAGTGTGTGTGTTTTTCCCGCTCCTCCACATCCCTTTTCTTGTGAGCTCTGCTCTCGTCTTGTAATGAGCCGGAGAATGGACAGTGGAGAGTGGCGAGTGAAGAGTGGAGAGCGGAGTGGCGGGAAGACACTGATGAACTTCGTCTTAACTAACCTAAATGCAGGTGAGGGTTGGCACAGCTGAGAGGAACAGAGAAAGAGAGAGGGAGAGGGAGGAGAGGGGATGCAACAGAACTAGAAATCGCTTAAAAGCAAATTGCGCTGAAAAGCAATCAGCGCATAAGTGCAATACAAATACAAACAAGCTTATTGCTTTTCCCGTTGTCCTCTCTCGCGCACTCCTTCCGGTCAGGATGCCCTTCGTAATGGCTGCGAGGGAGGGGGGAGGGGGGAGGTACAGGATTCTGGAAAACGAATAACAGATAGCGAAATGAGATGAAGTGTCCAAGCACCACTCCTATTTACGTGGCACTCTGATATATGGATGGATGTTTGTTAGATCCGTAGATAAATGTGAAGTGCATCATGTTCAGGGCTTGGGCTTTGTGATATTTCTCTCTCTCTCTCTCTCTCTCTCTCTCTTTGTGGATTTATCTTTTCTCTTTTCTAATGAATCCTCTCTTACCTCGTTCCCTCGTTGAATTCTCTTTTTTCCTCTTTCCCAGAATACTGTCTTCTTTCTTTCACAGAATCCCTTTTGCTTTCTTTCATGGAATCCAATTCTTCCTCTTCTGTAAAATGTTTTCATCTCTTTTACACAGAATTCTCTATTAACCTTTTTCCTAGAATCCTCTCTTTATTCTTCCACATAATCTCTTTTTCCCTCTTCCATAGAGTCTAATCTTTCCTCTTCTATAGAATGTTTTCTTCTCATTTAGACAGAATACTCTTGTCCCCCTTTTGCAGAATCCTCTCTTTCATGTAATCCTCTTTCACCTCTTCCACATAATCCTCTCTTTTTGTCTTCTCGGGAAACGCTCTTTTTACTCTTCCCCAGAATTCCTTCTTCCCTCTTTCCCAGAATCCCTATTTCCTCTCTTCTATAGAATTAATCTCTCCCTCTTCCATAGAATCCTCTGTATCCTAGCTTGTAGAATCCTACCATTTTCTCTCTTTTCTCTTCCGTAGAACCCGTAAAAATTCCCAATTGGATTCTCAGACTTACAACTAAAAATACTTGCAGTAACATTTATATATTTTAAGACAACTCCTTCTCTCCATGGATTCACTTATAAATTATCAAGTATTATTGCTGCTTCGCCAAGCCTTATTACTATTTACGATGCCCATCTATTACGTCCAATGCAACGCTATCCCGGACACTCTGCACAATCCGCTTCGTAAAAGCATTTCTAATGACCAATTACTCTGCGGCGGCGGAGTACCAAAGACCAGGCGAATCCGTAATCCACCAGCCGTGAGCCGTGAGTTGAAAGCTGAGAGCTGAGAGCTGAAAGCGGAGAGCTGAGAGCCGTAAACCATGAACCGGAAACCGGGAACCGGAAACGTGAAGCCCAGAACTGGGAACCGAGAGGAGCCGCCGCCGCCGCCTAAACAGAAACCATAATCGCAGGCAATGAAATTCTGGATTGCAACACATAACATAACACATTACACACCCAAAATGGGAGGCCCAACAGGAGGCGTTAAGCCCTCGTCACTTGGCATCGCATTGGTGGCGCTGTCCAAAAACCAACTGTCGACACCTGCAATGAGTGATCACCGCTCGCGGCTCCGCATTACAATGCAAATACACATCACACACACACACACACACAATGGGTGGGGTTGAGGGAGGAGAACGAGGTTATTGCCCATATGGCCGTCGGAGTTGCCAACTCGTAGCCGAAACGTACAACAACGACGAACGGCAAACACACATTTAGCCCCGTAATGGACTTTTTTTTTTATGGCATTTATAAGAACGCCAAAGAACGTCTTTTCGGAGGACAGACAGACAGACGGGCAGCCAGACAGCAGACTGACAGATGGAGGGTCCGTGCCCAGGTAAAGCCAAGCAAAAAAACAAAAAATAATCGAAATAAATTAAACTAGCACCAGTCGCAGTCGGAAAATGCGTGCACCTGTATGAAATATTCAAGCGCTATCAATTGAGAGCCAAAGAAGAAAGGCCACTTTCGCTGAATAGTTGAGCGAGCTTCCTAGGGGGCAAGTGGCAGTAGTTGTAGGTGGAATTATCCTCAGCTTGGGCTCCCATCATTATCGTATTATAAACCGCAGTCGAAGCTTTCCCTTTGATATATATCTAATAACACGATTGCTTGCCTAATAGCCTTTCTTGTCTAGCTAGTTGCTGCCTTCATTAAGTAGTTAAAAAGATAATTCGCATGCAATATTCAAAAGCAGTTGGTCTACAAAGCAGGTGCTTTTAATGACTAACTGGATTTTATATATATACAGTCCAAGGCTGAGGTAATAGACCATACGTGGAGGAACTATCTCCTAAATGTATTTGTTATAAGGTCACTTGGAGTGGTAACTCTAGTAGAGATAGGATCACAGGTTTTTTAAATCTTTATGTAGATTGAGAATACTTTAAGGGGATTAGTCAGAGAAGATGAAGACCTAATGTAAATGTAAAAAAAAAATAACAAAAAATGGATAATAGTGAGACTCAAAAGGATATCCAAAGAATCACCATAAAGATGGTTCTTCCACACAGAAATTAGCAGGAAAAGAAAAATGAACCTAGGTCCAGGTGGAAGTCCAGGAAAAATAAGAGCTTTCAACTACTGAAGGACATGTAGTCACTCTTCAAAGGAGGTTGTGGATCTATCTACTTATGTATCATCTATCTATCCATCTATCTTGCTACATATCTAGCAACTTTATCTATATATCTACCTATTTTTATAGATATATAAATATTTATTTCTCTGTATAACTATCTTTCTTTCTACCTATCTTGTACTTGTCTATCTATCCATCTTTCCAACTATTTACCCATCTATCTATATATCTATCCATCTATCTATCTATCTAAGTGTTAATTATAAGGAACAACTTGTTCCTGTAGCCTGAAAAGTATAAAAGTTCTGTAAAAACTCTTTTAAAATATATAAATATTAACTTTCTTCGAACTTCCTCAACTTAGCTTAAATTAAACTTAGATTGCAGTAATAAATCGCTTGCAACTGCTTCCTTTTACAATTAATTAAAGTCGAAGGTGTTTTTCTCAAGTTCAGTAAAAACCTTACAGAAACCTTTAATCAACATATTTGGCTTTTAAATCCACCTGGACGTCCACCTGTCTCCCCCCTCCTATCCCAAGCTTATGAATTCCACTTCGACTATCCTCATTACTATTCTATTTCCAAGGAGTAGCCTTACTCGCACCATCGACAACTCTCTATAGAGAGGTTTTCATTGAGTTTTAGGTTCATGTTCACGTTTACAACAACACTGAGAGAAAGAGGAGAGTTTTGTTTATTTATAGATCATAGCAGAGTGTTCTTTCAGAAATTTAAAGATTTAATCTAGAATTTCTTGAAGGTAAATACATTTTACTTTAGTTATTCTTGTATTTTGATAACCACAAATATTTTTCGCATTTTGTCAGCGTATCCTTTGTGCTATTTTCATCCCTTTTGACATCGTTTGAGTCCTTTCGAAAATCTCTTAAGTCCCAAACTAGATAGCCTTGTTTGTTACACCCCCTATTTTCGCTCACTGCATTTCCTTTTGTGGTAGATCCAATAAAATGTGCGAAAAAGTTGATGCGCGGCTCGCGATTGCCATTTATTTTTATTGCCGCACTTACCTGCTACTTAGCGCCACCCGCCTTCTTCTGCTGCTCCTGCTGCTGCTGCTTCTTCTACTGGCGCAGGTGGGCGTGGCCGTCACAGAAAGGAGTCTCTCCTCAGCGCTCCTCAGAGTCTGAGTTTGAGTTTTGACTTTTGCTCCTTGCGTTGTCGCCTCCCGCTTTTTGGAGACAAGTGTGTGTGTGAGTGTGTGTGTGGGAGTGAGTGTGAGTGGGTGAGTGGGTGGGTGGGTGAGTGGGTGGATCACCCTCACCCCTCACCCTCTCTGCATGTGCGTGTGCGTGTGCGACTGGCACTTTAATCAGCAATGCCATTTGCTGCTTGCTACTTCTGCACAAGGATAACAGGATCCAGCGAGGAGCAGGTGTCCTCGTAGGCCAGGAATGCGAAAGGGGAGCAAAAAAAGGAGAGTACAAGCAAGCAACAAAAAAAAGGGGGAGAAATTCGCACATAACACTTCCCGAGGGCAATAAAGTCGCGCATATTTATAAGCCGGCGCGGCTGTCTCTCGATTTCCATCTAGGCGCTGCTTTATGCCAGCTTTTATGGCCAGTCGAATGTATCGAAGCCCTGGCTGGCACTTGCCACTTGCCACATCGCACTTCGCACTTCGCACTCCATCCATTGACAATGACATCCTGCGAAGGACGCCTCCTGGCCAGATCTCTTTCCGTCAGCTGCGCCGCATTTATTTCGCATTTGCCGTTTTATTGCGCAAAATTGAAGGCGCACTTTATTGCCGACTGGATTTTTGGCATAAACAGAATTTATGCATATACAATATACTTGCAAAAAAAAAACAAAATACAGAGAAAAAATATAAATAAAACAAGACAAAAAATTGCCCCAGGACGTGACGAACTCTCCTAGGCCTGGTCCTGGTCCAGCAGGCCGGGTAGCAAAAGTTTTTAATTTGCTTAGACGCGACGACGGCAAGTCTGCCGCTCGGCTAGAGCCTCTAACTTGGAGCTTGGAACCTACTCGAGACTGGAGACTGGAGAGACCCCGAGGTCCTGGGAGAATCGAGCCTAGGCTATAGCCTCGGCAGCTTAAAGCAGATTAAATTATCGCATTTTTGCTCCTGCTCCCCGACTCCTTCTGATTCGATTTTTTTGCCAAGTCTAAAAAAGAAAAGCAAGCAACAACCCGACGAAAAGCAAAATCGTTGGGCAGGCGGCAAAAGTTCGAATAAATTGAGTGAAAGTTCGCATTTGCCTTAAACATTTTTCGTTTCGTTTGGGTTTTTCTTTTCTTTTTCCTTGTTTTTTCTTTTTTTTTAGGCAGCACATGGAATCAAGTTGAAAATTTATGTTCCCTATTGGCCCAGGTGTGGATGGCTTTCATCTTTTCTCATTTTTCTCGTGATTCTAAAAGGCCAAAAGCATTTCTTTTTTTGGTTAGAAAGAAGTTGGCCAAGGCGACAATACATATGTACATTCACGAGGATCGAATTTAGGCTGCTTGTCTTGAAATTATATTGATTTTTTTATAAACTTTGAGATTGTTTGAAATCTGATTAATAAACTTAACTTTATTCTAGTTCTGGGCAAAGCTGGATTTTTACTTAAAGAATTTCGGTTTTAACTTGATAAATATTAGTTGAAAATATAAGAAAACCTTCTAGTTATCTTTGGAATTATGTAAATTAAATTAAATTAAAATTAAAGGGGGTTTCCTTAGGATTTGAATCACTTTCAGTTGAGATTTCCTTAGTTTCTTAGCTATTTTCTACTTTGACTGTGTTTTTGGTTGTTGAATTGTTGAATTCTTGAATTGTTGAATTGTTGAATTTATAAATTATCTTCAAGTTAAACGCTAAAATATTATTTTTCTTGTATATTTTCTTGTAAATTAATGTTTCCTGTATAAATTTCTTTAAAAACTAAGTATTTCAAGTGTAACAAAGTGAAAACATGATACGAAACTGTTGATCTATTTAAGACTCTTGTAACTTTAATTGTTATATTCCTGGTAGCAGTAGCAGCAACAGTCTCAAGGCACACACAGGCACACACACTCAAACCCTTTCACACACACACATGCACACACCCGCTGGAAACTTACTAATTGAATTATTGTGCCCCGAAAAATATGCTACGTTCTTGCAGTTGCAAACGAATCAATTCACTTTTCCAGTTGTTGGCATCTCACTTTTCATTGTTTACATTTCACTGGCAAAACTATCGTTGTATTTTCTTCGTTTTCTAGTTGTTTTCTTTTTACTTTCTTTCTTTATTTTTCTTTTCTTTTTTTTATTTTTGTTTTGCGTCAATTGAGAACCGAAAACCCAAAAAAAAAGGAAGAACAAAGTGGCACTCAGACGTGTAACCGAAAAAAAATCAACAACAACAACAACGATAACGATAACAACACGGAACACGGAACAGATGCAATTGACGGAGGCACGCTTTCGCGGCGCGTTTTGATTTCGCTTTCGCCACCGACTCAACGGGGGGGGGGCGAGGGGGAAAACGGGTGCTGGTTCCGAGGGGGTGAGCGGGGGGGAAGACGAGGACGAAGGCGATCCACCAGATATATCACGTATCCGCCGCGTCGACGAACGAACAACAGAGCGAGCGAGCGAGGGAACGCGCAAGCCGTTTAACTGACCAGTCTCAATGGTTCACTTAATGGCAATGTCAACTCCAATTTCGAGAGCGATGCGAGGGGAATCGTATCGAATCGAATCGAAGTCGAATCGAAGCGAATCGAGGCAAGGCGATGCTAGGCGTTGATTTCCAGTCTCTGTCCGCGTGCACAAACCACAGCGCCTGATATCCAAAATGAAACTGAACGGAGCCGAGCAGCCGAACGCTTTCGAAACTCGGCCAATGACTCGGTTTTCTAACGAGCCGGCGCCGAGTTGCACAGCCTTTGGCTTCCACACACAAACACACAGATACACACAGATACACACATAGGCACACACCCCCGCCGCCCATCGAGTTACACCTTTCGCAGGTCGCACGAAGTCCTTGCCTCGCGTCCTTTTTGCCATTCGGCTCAGCCGCTTCCGTTTCCCGCCGACGACGCCGCTTTGGGTGCTCAGCTTCGGCTTTTCACCCTGCGGACCTCGGTCAGGGATGCGCAGGCGCAAAGCGGTCGCTGTGGAACGTATTTGTGGATGGTGTTTGCATTGGAGATGAGCAGCAGCTCGATATATATGTATCCATAGATCTTGAAAGTTTATAAAAATAGAACTTAACAGTAATTAATTAATAAAGTAATTATTAATTAAAAAATATATAATGTCAAGTTAGTCTTCTGGTCTGTCTTTAAGAGCCTCTAGTTCTAAGAGATTATTGTTTTTTATGCGAAATAATATTAAATAATATTTGTAAGCACATTTTTAAAATAAAAAAGGCTGTTACTAGACTTTAAAAAAAATCTTTCAAGGATATAAACTCAATAAGTTGTTATATTATAACAATTTACATCAAAATTGTGTTCATTTTCTTTTGAAAATAAACTTACAATCCAGCAGTTTGACATATGTAATTCTAGATCTTGAAAGATAATAATGAAAAAATGATAATTCCAAGTCAGTGTTCTTGCCTGTTCGTAAAACCCTCTAGCTCTCGGAAATTATTGATTTATAAGCGAAACAATATTTAATAATATTATTAATAATATTTAAAGATAAATTTTTTTTTTATAAACAAGCATTTATTAAACTTTAAACTGAATATTTCAAAAATACATACATTACTTGGTTTGCAAAAAAAAAATAAACATAAATAATATTTCAATTTTCCCATTAAAATTCAATACAATCCACTCTCTGCCTTAGGGACTTGGCATCTCTGGCAATTCCCCTTGTGGACTCTATATTTCGGGAACCTGCGGCTCGTCGTGCGATGCCTGCAAGCGACAGGACAGTCGGTGGCCGAAAGGCTGGCAGCGCTGCAACTGCAAGTGCAGCCACGAAGGATCCTTCGTCACGAAATGATATTGACGAAGACAAAAGTCGCGACTGCCTGCTGTTGCTCCTCCGGCTGCTGCTGCTGCTCCGGCTCCTATGCTTCTCCTGCCTTCTCCTCCTGCTGCTGCTGCTGCTCCTCGTCCTGCTCCTGCCGCCGGACAAGTTCAAGGGAATTCCGCGCGACAAATACATTACACACGCACCGCCAGCGCGAGTGCAGGCAAATTAAGCTGACAGCCGCAGACCAGGCAGGCATCCAACCGCCCGTTCCTCCCATCTGTAGTCCTGCCAATGCGACTGCATCTTGAACTCGGCCAGTGTGTCACTATGCTCCGGGTTTTTCTTGCCACTTAGATATAAGAATAGGAATTTCTAGGACTTTAAACGTAGTAAAGCCCTTAACAAGCTGTGCTTGTTTTAAGTTATAAAAGATATTAACAGTGTAGTTTGCAGTGTTTTGTAATTTTTTCCCGAACTCTGGCTTTATAAAGTCGATCGTTTTGAATGTCCTGTAAAAGGTTGGAGTAATCTGAATTTTAGCTGTATCTGCAAGTTAGAAGATACAAGATACATACAAGTGGTACGTTTCCTTTAGTGTTCTTTTGTTAAAAAAAAAATAAAAATCAAACTTTCTCTTGTTTTCACAACACTTTTTTTATAACAATATTATCCTTACTAATTTCTTAATATATCTACAACTTTATCATCTTTTTCCTTAGCTGTATCTGTATCTTTATCTCAAGTTTTCCAAATACAGAATGAATATCTTAGAGTGCTTGTAATTTATTTTGAGTCGCTCTAAACACGAATTAGAGATCCTTTTTTGTTGCATCACACGAATAATCACCGATTCACACCGATTCGTGTGGCGTAACTCAAAGTGCATTCGCTGCGCGTTGCACTTTGCTGACTTTGCTTTACTTTTGATGTGACGTTACTTTCGGACTCGAGTTCGGTGTGATGTGAGAGGCGGTGGGGAAATCTCTTACGGCTGCTCACTTCAACGGGTTTCCTTCAAGCCATGTTGCAAGTGTTGCTGTTGCTGCTGCATGCTGCATGTTGCTTGATGCTTGATGTTGCTGGTGTTGCGGTTGGCTGTCCTAAGCCCTTTGCACTCACTTCGCTCAGTTCGCGCATCGTCGAGCAGCATCAAGTTGATTTTCGCCCCCCTGCAGCCCCTCCTGTTCCCCACCGGAAGTTGTCATTAAAATATTGCACTCAGCCAGCCAAAAAAGAGAGAGAGAGTGAGAGAGTGAGAGGCTGCAACTCTGTTGCATGCAGGTGGGGAAAAGAGCACCGAAAAGTGGGGTAAACTGGCAAGGAAGCGCGGCATAAAAAGTGCAACAATATCGAGGCAGCCTCGGTGGAAAGTTTCTGCATTTATGGGAGGCCGCACAGCAGCAGCTGCAATGAATTCAGTGACAGTGTCCTTCGGCCAGAGTCCTGCGCTCGCTCGCTCGCTTGGGGGAAAAGTGAGGCTTGGCTGAGCCATCTACCATCTTCCGACCTTCTTCAAAGCTTCAAGCTTCGAGCTTCGAGCTGACAGCCAAATCGCAGCAGTCCCCTCTATGAGCCATTAAAGTCTCATTTAAATCAAGAGGAGCAGTCCGCGCCATCGCCATCGAGAGTTGCTACGTACTATATATAGTATATACTATGTAAGTAGTTGCGTCTTGCTGTTAAGGATACACGAGCACACTCTACGCGAGTCCTTGGACTTTTAAAACCCCTGCGGATATACTTAGGAAAATATTTTCAGATCATTTTTGATTAAGAAACCTCAAAGGATCTTTCTTTAATTATTAATTTACTTAATAATATAAGACTCATGAGCTTAGTAATCGATGAAACCAAACCCTTTGGCAATTGATCCTGCCGGGGGTTAAGTGTATCCTTGCTGCTGCCTCTTGCTGCCTTGTTCCTGTAGGGCTTTTGTTCCCTCACTGACTGCTGCTGCTGCTGCTGCTTATCCGCCGAGCACGGATCCAGCAGCCATTGTCCTGGCCGCCTCCTTTGTCTTAGTGCAACAGCCACGAAATGCAACTGCGACGGCCAGGTGGACTCGCTTGAGGAGGAGGAAGGTGTAGTTAGAGGAGGAGATGGTTAGATAGGGACGCGGCATTGTCAGTGACGACGTTCACCTGAACGCCTACTGTCCTCTCCCTTTCCCGATCCAAGTCCTGTGTAATGTCTTCGTCGCGTTGCGTCTCGGTGCCCGGTGTTTGGTCGGTCTTCCTCTACACACAGAGCCAGAACTTGTGGCAAATTGGTGAGTTATTGTCTTGAAATTCTTAGGAGATCTTTGGTGTGTATATTAAAGCAAGCACCTAAGATCTATGTAAATATATAATGATAATCATGGGTATATAACTTAGTTACTGGTACTTATTTTCTCACAGTGTGACTGCCAAAAGACTGAGCTGCGCTTAGCTCCTCACGACGCTGCCTTTCAGCTCAAGTAAAATAAAATACAATTTATTTGTATATTGTTTTGCTGTTGACAATTGCGCGACTGCAGAGCGCAACTTCTTGGCTGGCTGCAGGTTGGGAGATGGAGGAGGAGGAGGAGGAGGTGTAAGTGTGTGTACAATGGGCAAGGTAACCTTTTTTCTTAAATACTCTAAAGGATATCGAAATTAAATTTGATTAAATATTGCTTGCTTTTGAATAAAATATGGAAAAATAAGGAAACTACAACTTTGTGGGAAGTATAAGATCCTTACAGCTCAGCAGAAGACGGAGAAGCTGATAAAGACAAGTATAAATGATTTCTGATTATTGATCATAGATAAAAGAAAGGGTTCTTAGAAATAAATAGAGTTATATGTTAGCTACAGAAGCAATCGAAAATCTATGTTAATAAACTAGCAGCTTTAATGAAAATATCAGATCGTTACGACAGATACAAGAAAGCCTTAAAATCCTTCTCTACTTCTATATATTATGAGATATTCTACAAGAGTTTAAGGCTCATAACAAGCTAACTATCCCATTAACACAAGTTATTTAAAGCATTAAATAAGTTCAGAAATGATCTCCTGTTAATTTAGCATAATTAACATATTTTATAAATGAATTTTCATTCCTCAAAAATCCTAATTAGCCCCACTGTATGGTCTGGCGTTAAGGTGTTGCCAGGCGGGTGTGCGTGTGGCATGTGCCTCATTAGTGCTACATTTTCGGGCAGGCGTCCATTGTCTTGGATTGCCTCCCAAGTGGCAACTGGACGACATGACGATGCGCACATTTAATTGCGTTTCGGGTTTGATTAAACAGAAAGTAGCAGCAGCTTCAGTGTCTAAAATAAAGCCAAGTTGCCGAGCATTGTCCAAGGCATTCACCATTTTGAAAAAAGACACTTTTCAAGAGCTATAATTATAGCGAATAATGCAAAGAACATCCAAGATATAAGATTTATAAGTGGTGTCTATGAGTTGTGTGTGTGAGACCATAAATTCTCTTACATTGTTGCATAAAATCGCCAAACAAATGAAATGATCAAAAAATCATTTTTATATCTGACTCTCCTTCGAAATTTCGGGTGAAAAACTCCGCAATTTAAGCTAAAGTTGTAAGAATCTTAGGCTTTAACTAGCAGAATGCAGCTGCATTTGGTTTTGAAAGGACACGAAGAATGGGCTTTCGGGAGCCAAGTTAATTAAGCAGAAGACAAACGCGAATGAAAAGCACAATTGTTGGTCCGCAATAATTAATATCCATCAGAGCCTGGCCATGTGTGTGTGTATAGATTGGGAGATTTAAGCCACAATACGGGCGAACAATGGCCTCAATTCGCATCTATCAGCGTCAGAAGCGCGTCTCATTACGATATAGTATTTGGCCTTCCCTCCGGCTCATTATAAAATGATGAAAATTTGACAATTTTTGTATTGTATCGCAGATGCCTTTATAATTGCGACGTGCCAAAAGCAGCAGCAAAAGCAGCACTTTGCCGGAAAGTGTGCATGAAAACCCATTGAACGTGTCTCGTCGGCCACGCGGCGTATACGCAATGTGGTCCGCCCATTTCAATGCATCCTAATGCGTTAAGCAACACTGTCTATTGTGGTTACTCGGACCCATTGTTATTGTTGCTGTTACCGCCCAGGTACACGTACGCGGAATTATGCAAGCAAACAAAGAGCACGAAGGGAAAGTAAAACACACCAAACGACAGGCCGACAGGACATTAAAGTCCTCAAATCTATCAGGAACTCTTTGGTTATACCTAAAGGATATTATTATGGAGATAATGTTATTAATATAAAGTATAGAGTTAAGTTTATTAACTAAAAAGAAGATTTTTGGTTAAGGTTAAGACTTAATGATGGAGCTAATGTAATTAAAATTAACTTAAGAGTTAAGTTTATTAACAAAAAATAAGATTTTGAATTAGGTTTACGGCTAAGACAACTATTTTATAATTTTAACTAAGACTATAAACTATATCTTTAGCCTTTTATGTGTTCTCTTTTAAAGCAACTAAATAGGCATTAAATTCAAGAGGATTTCATCTACTTTGTGACTTTATTAAAAAGAATTTTAATTAATAAATTGCTTCAAATTGTTTTTCTTAAAAAAGACCCTAGTTTAAACTCTAAAAAGAAATATTTCAAATCGAAATACAACCTTACCATAACCATACCCAGAGTGTCGACAACTATGAGCATTCTATAGGTTTAAAAATCTCAAAAATTCCCGCATCATAACTCGCGGGTTAGCCAGAGTTTGGCGCAAATAAAAGTACAAAAAAAAGTAGCATAGCATACACACAGGCGCCAGTTCTATGACAGAGACAAAATCTTAAAAAAGATTGAATTTATTTTCTAGTTTTTACCTAAAAAACATGGCAACTTCCATACCTTTTAACATCTTAATTAACTCACTAACTCTTTAAAAATTCTTATTTTAATATAGTTTATAGTTTCCATTCTAATTTCTCTCCGTGTCTGCTGTCCGAGTGAGTGACGGCGTCGGCGTGGCCCAAGGGACGTGCGAGCTCGCGCCTAGTTTCATTTTTAATTTATTGATGATTTTATCAGCGGCCAATAACAAAACCACAATGGCCAGAGCAGAGGGGCAAGTGCACCGCCGACAGCCAATAATGGCAAACAAACAACTCGAATGAAATGCTAAACGAACGGCAGGATAATAACATTCAGAACAACGCAAAATCTGAATATATATCTAAACTAATTCTCTGCATTTTATAACCAAAAAAATAATAATTATAAACAAGTGATATATATAAGATGAAAATTTTATAATAAAATCGAAAATATAATCTATATTTAACCGTATAATCCAATTTGAACTTAATCCTCAATCTCAACAAGTTTTCATTTATTTTCCTTTGTAATCTCAATCTTTTTATAAGCTCTCCTTGAAATATATATATATTTTACAGAAGCGGAAATGTCGCCACATTCGCACAAGTTGAAGTTGAATGGGGAAGGATTTTGCACAGGTAACCTGGACAGAAGGTGTCGGGCATTGGCAATAAATGGCAAATGGCCGAAATCAGGTGAGAGACAGGTGCGCCAATGTCATCAGCGGCGTCACTCTGAGCCCCAAGTCCTCTGCAGTGCTTACAAATGCAAATTGAAACCCGATAATTGGTCTCACCTGTGTGTGTGTGTGGGAGAGAGAGTGTCCTGGCACTTGCAAAAAAATATAGTAATATAGTATCTCTTTTTATTTATAATATTTAATTTAATTTCAGAATTTCTTAAACTCTTTTGCTGCTCTGTAAGATTGCATCTTGGCAACACAGGCACTTGTTTACGCTATTAACATCGCCAGTTGGTGTTTTTTTTTTGCTGTATAATAACCACGTTTGACATAAGGCGTAGTTTATTTTGCATAGTTGCCGAGTTACCAAAGCAGCTTGGGGTTTATTTTTCCTACTCGCTGCAGTCGCTTATTACGGCCAGCTGTCAGAGACGACTATTTTTGCCAAAGCGGCTGGTTGTTAGCTGACTGAAGTGTGCTAAGCCCTGAGGTAAACAATATTTAATTGCACATTTTGCATACAATATATGTATATGTACATATCTCTGAAGAGAATTTAAGAAATACATAGTTTTAAGATAAAATTAAGATACTCGAAACGCTCTGGTAAAGGGATAAAGTGTGGGTTGTAAGACTGGTTGAGTGTACTTTACTTTAAAATACTTTCTTTATAATTAAAAGCTTATTCTACTAATAATTTGAAACCAACATTGTATTAAATCGATATTATGTTAAATATATCGAACGAACTTCCATCTCTAAAGCTGTATGTGGCTTACAAATACGTTAAAATCGATAATTTCAATATTTAATAAATTCATGTCATTTCTACTGATCTCTCATATAATTTATATTTATATTATAACAAACAATATTACAAACTACAAGATTTTCTATATGATTTTAAGTGCAATACATTTATCGATATATCCTAGGGGACTTTTTCTATCGATATACACAAGTATGTGGTCTATAGACGTCTTAAGAAAAGGTTACTTGTTTATTTAAACCGCTTATAATTTATATATTAATTTAAACCCACATAGTTTAGGTCCTTTTAAAATTCCCCTAGAGTATGCATACTTTTTAGCCCCACTGTGCCACTGCTGTGCTTTGACCCGCAACGACACATCCATATGCTGATGCGACTGTGAGCGTAGATTAATTCACTCAACTGTAAAACCGCTCATTGCTGTAACATTCACGCAGGGGCGCGTCCTGCGGTCAGTGGCGTTGACCAGGACATGCCACGCCCCATTCGGCCTATTCGATATAGAAACCAAGCGAATTGATACCCCTCGAGGGGCACTGTATAGAACTTAATGTATATTTAGTTAAAGTTAAAAAGTTGCTTGGAAAAGTATCAATAATTATTATCTTTTCTAAAGATAAAACAAAGGGGTTAAAGGTTTTTCAGGCTATATATATCAAATGCTTAAAAAATCACCATGAATCCAGTGTGCTGAAATCACAGGAGCGAATGATACATGCCGCTAATTGCCAACGCATCCTGCCAGTGTGTGCAATATGGAATTTGATCCTTTCAACCGTTGGAAAATCTGGCAGGCCGATAGGCGATGCGATTATGCCGCCTGCTGGCCGCATCTCGGTCACTTGACCTTGCCGCCTGACCGACTCTAAAATCGAATATTAACGCCTTCCCTAAAACCACGAATATCCTTGATATTTCAGGCACACCTCAGTGCAGTTTTTCCCAATGACACCTGTTAAGCTGTGACATTAATACAGCGACGATATTTCGCAACAATACTTTCGGGGCAGGTTTTTTGGGCGACTAACAAACTTCTCCCGTGTCAAAAAGTGTGGCAGACGAAGTTGCCACTTACCACTTACCGCTTAGCAATTGCTTTGTTGGGGTAAGGAGGAGGAGACTTCTTTAAACATGATCCTGCCTTTGTGTGCGCTCGGCTTCCTTGAAAACCTAAGCTGCCTCCCTCGACTACCAAGCCTCCTGTGTCTACCGTTTTAACCGCTTCAAATCCGCAGGGATGTGCACAGGGAAAAATTATAAGTTCATAGTATATATTAATTAATAAATATTATTAACTGATGTGAGCATGGTTAGAAGATCATATTAATTATAAATTTCGAATGGTAACAAAGGTTATGGATGAGTCTTTTTGAAGAAAGCTGAGAAAGTAAGTATTGACAACCTACTGAACTTGGCTTTGGTACTAATACTAATATATCCATGATTTTAGGATTATGAGAAATATAAAAAACAGATTTGTAAGATCATAATAAATATAAAGAACTGAAAGGTTTTTTTGAGATCATAATAAATATAAAGAACTATATAAGTTCCAGATGGTAAGTGAAGCTCACTGATGGTATTTGGAAATGTAATCTGTAAAAATATTAGTTTTGTATTCGATTTTAAGATCATAATAAATATAAAGAACTGGGAAGTTTTTTTTTAATCATAATAAATATAATGAACTGGAAAGTTTATAAGATCATAATATACATAACGATGGTAAGCAAAGCTCACTGATGTTATTTTGTAAAATACAACAAATTACACCGTTCAAAAAACCTGCTGCACTTTTTTTTTTGTACTGCAGGAAAATATACTTGATTCTAAGATCTTAATATATATAAATAACTGAAAGTGTTTTTAGGATCATAATAAATATAAAGGACTATAAGTTACCGTTCACTGATAGTACTTGGAAAAACAAATCGTACAAATAACTATATTTTGCACCACAGTGTTATATATTCGATTTTAAGATCATAATAAATTTAAAGAACTTTAAGTTACCGATGGTTAGCAAAGTTCCCTGATAACTTATTGTGAACCAACTAAAAATAATCAGAATAAACCAGCTCCTACACTTATCTTCTAAACTGATATAATATTAACCCATTTTTAAGATCATTATAAATATAAAATACATTAATTTTCCAATTGTTATCCCTGATAAACCTTTCTCTAAACTAAAAACAACCTGCTGCACTTGTCTTACATACTAATTCTTTGATACCTGCGCCAGCTAGATGAACTTTTGGCTCTTTTGGTTACGCCAAAAATCCAGTAAATAGCTGCCATATTGTTGCTGCCACTGGCAGTGGCAGCAACCAAGGCTTTGTTGGCTTTGCGGCTCAGCAGCCTTGCAAATGTTTGCCGCCATATGCATAAAATATACTCAAAGGGCAAGGAGATGGGTGGCAAGGAGAGGGTCTCCTTTCTAATAAGCCGCCTTTGCCTTGTGAGCTAAATGTGTGTGTGTGTTTTTTTTTATATATATTTCTTTCTTGCTAATTGTTGCCACAGCGTGTGCCCACTCCAATCGACTTCTTTTGGCTGCCTTGGTAATTTTTAAACAAACTTTGCGACATTTGCGTACGTTTTTCGTTTGAAGCGCTCGCCGCCGCCGCCGCTGGCAATGTCGCTTGTAGGCGAACTAATTACATTTTCGTTTTCAATTAGAACAAAGCAAAGCGAAGGGCAAAGAATGGGTTTTATTGGTTGGTATTTGCAGTGGTTACCCTTAAATATTCTACTAGAGAAAGTGCTGAAACTGAAATAAGCTTACTTTCTTTCCAGTTTTGGTTACAATTCAATTTAAATTTGAACAAGAAAGGAGCTAACTTAGCATTGCCCTTGCAGCTAGCCTTTGGATCTTGCTGTTTTTCGGCACTCTTTGGGTTAAACTTTGAAACCGATCTGCGTGCGTAGTTTTTGTTTTATTTTTTACATTAAATGTAAGAAATAACCCTGAAGAGGTCCTTGAACTCACTACAGATTAAGGCAAGCGCCTTAAAGCTCTAAATTATTGGGAGTCCTGCTCCAATAATTACATTCAAGACCATAATTAGGTTTAGTCGCATTCCCCGGTGTATGCAAGTCTTGGCCAAGTAACTTCGTTATCCCAATGCGAATCGATCTCGGCGGTAGTACCTCCCTATAGTACCTCCCTGCACACCCCAAAATGAATGCATTAAAAATTTGTTAACCGGCAAATGTCACCCTGGGAAGCCGGAATCAATTGTTTGCCTAATGCAATTTACTCTCTGCTGTGGATTGGCATCCAGATGCGGATGCGGATGCGGAAGCAGATGCAGATGATGCTGGTCAAGGTATTCCATTCAGCAATCAAAACCCAAAGTCGCTGGGCAGGGGGGCGTGACCCCAACACGCCCACACGCCCACTCGCCTCCCCCCCGTTCGGTGGCAAGGCAACGTCGCCGCTCGTTTGGGTCACTCTTGATGACGACAATTTGCATGTCAAGTCCATTAGGAGCATGTTATCAGCCATCCATCCATCTGTCCTTCCATCCTTCCACCGCAGGAGCTGCGCCTGCTTCCCGTTTCTTCGTATCTCTCTCTGCCTTTGGTTTTACTTTTTTCTTATGTTTTTTTATTTTTATTTTTTCATTGCTGCACTTTACTCTGCGTGCTTCGTCCAAGGGTTGCTTCGTTTCTTTTTTTTATTGTTTTTGTCTCTTTTTTTTGGCTTGTTAAGCGCAATTAGTCGGTATTGACCATTCCCACACAAGTCACAGCAGAGCTCAGTAAAATATGTATTAAAAGGTGGCTTGCAACACTTAAAAATACCCTTCATTTGTTGACCTGGTCACACTTGTACTCGCTTTGCAGTTATGGCACTGTATTCATAAATTTGAGAGTTTTCTCATGTAGCTTGAGAGCAACCATAGAGTTTTTTATGTTTTTAATACAAATTTAAAGCATAAAATTTAAAAACTTGAATAATTCCAAATAAAAATATTAAAATAATAATAATAAAAAAAAAAATAATACAAAATTTAAATTATAAATAAATTAAAACGAAATTCAAACAAAATATCTTTTAAAGTTGGATATTTCAAAGTTCTAAAGAAACCTTTAAATATCTTTTAAAGTTGACTATTTTAAAGTTTTAATGATACCATTAATTAATTAAATGTTAAATACTGAATGCTAATAAGAAAAAAATATTTTTGCGATGGTATTTACTTGTGGAATTAAATATTTATTAATTAATTTATTTTATTTATTTTTATACTATTTTTATATATTTATTTTTAAATGTATTTATTTTTATAACAAAAACAAAAATTAAAAAACAAATTAAACCTATAACTTAGGTTATATTAATATGTCTTGGATGGTTAGCTGCTCCCCTGAAACTCTAGATGTTATATATTTTACCACTTTGCTCTTTTTCACCTTCATCTACCATCTATCCCTTATCCCCTCTCGCCTGTCTTCAGTCTTTTCAATCAACAAATTAAAAAAAAAAAACAAAATCGACTACATTTTTGTGGCTGCCAACGCGCAGATTGTTTATTAAAATTGCAACTTTTTTAGTAGAAACTGACTAAAAAATTAGACCACCGCCTGCGAGTATGCCATAAATGTCGTCATTGCAAAATAATAATAAAAGAAGTGATATATTTACGATATATATTGATATATATTGATATAGTTATATGTATGTTTTAAAAATAAAATAAGATAATATATAAAATATACATAAAATAACGGAATAAGGCAATCGATTTTTTGAGTATTTGGTATTCAACTTTAACTCTTTCTTCTGAATGAGATAAAAATTAGTACAATTCTTTAAGGAAAAAATAAAACTTATTACAATTGTTTAAGAAGTGTTAGAATGCACTTACAGCAATTATTATATTATTTATATTCAAGCAAGAGTATTTGTTTTTTAATGATAAATCTTAATAAATTTCTTGAAAAGCTCTTAAATTGTAATAAAATATATAAAGTATGTGAAGGGAAAAAATTTTTTTAATGAGTTAAAATGCACTTACAAAAATTAATATATTATTATTTATATTTAAACAAAGTGAGTTTTCTTTATGAAAAATATTTATAAAATTCTTGAAAAACTGTTAAAATGTAAAAAAAAAATATTAAAAGTATGTAAAGTGATAAAATAACAAAAAAAAACACAGAAAACAAGTTGCTTAGTTTATTTTACTCAAAAAACCCCCTGGAATATGTTCCCCAACCTATGATTTCACACCTCGTTAGTTAATTGCTTCGGAATAGCTAGCTCAGCATTTTTTTATTATTTTGTCTAATGGCTAAAAAAATAAAAAAAAATAAAATATATATATAGGAGTTACGAGGACATCGTTGAGGCACGCGCGCGCCGCTCATAGCAGAACAATTCATGCAAATTTTCGACTAAATATTTTATGATTTATTTGCGGGCTGCACTTAACAGCCAGGACATGGACACACACACACACTCACATACACAGGACGAGCACTATCTGTCCAGTTTTTGGCTGTGTGTGTGTGTGTGTAGCACGTTATATGCCAATGTCGTTTCCTGCATTTAACAAATTGGCTAAGCAAATTTCCCATTGATTTGCCAAGTACTCAAAGTGCAACCCTCAACAAGGACCAAAAGCACAAGGCAATGGCAAGTGATTTAGGATCAAATATTTTACTGTCAAATTTAATTAAGTCGCCAATATGTGAAATCCTGCCCTACATACGTACATATATATATAATATATATATGTATATATATGTATATGTACACGTGTCGTAAGCCTGAAATTGTGAGCGTGCTTATTAATGAGCAGCTTGAAGTGCATAAAATGTTCGCAATTTGCGGCACATTTGGGAAAACAATGCAAAAGGCATTTATTATTGAATCGTTCGGGGCTTGCCGATACTCTCGAAATGTGTACACATGTTTATATATATATGCTATATATACACGTGTTGTGCGAGGAACCTAAATCGACTGAACAATGGAATGCCGCCAGAGAGCTCTGTGTGGAGGAGACAGGATATGTGAATTATAAGGTTAAATTAGGAAATCGGTCTTGGCCTTCCAGGAGGTCCCAAATGTATTTGAATAAATGCATCATTATTTGTTAAGTTTGCTTGCAACAACTTCTTAAGCTTTTCAAGGACATTGATGACAGGAATTACACAGTAAACAGGATAATTTATATTTCTAACTCGAACTCTGAGGATAGTTACATATATCATACAGCAATAGGAATGAGGCATTTTCTGGGCTCTTAAATACAGATTTTACTTTGATATTTAAGAGTTCATTTATATACTTTAAAATATATACAATAAATCCTTTCAAGAGTCCTGTTGTTATAGATTTTATTTCATAGATTGACTTGTGAGCTCAAATCTTAAGGCTGGCTATGGCTTGGTATAATCAAGGTCCTTTTACTTTTCATGTCCTAGTCATAAATTCAACTTTTGCCGTTCGCGCTATGTGATGTTTCATTAAAAATTCAACATGGCCCACCTTTTTGTCCGCAGGACCGAGGACTCTCTCCATACCAACATCCTCCATCTTCCTGGGACATTTGGAGGCTGTAAAGTGCGCTTGTTTGGCGTTACTTTACGGCCGCTATACATGTATACACGTGGCCACGTGGCAATGGCGCCACTTGGGCAGGCCAGGAACCAAGGATACTCCAAGGAGCAGCAAGTTGAAGGTGAAGACGTGGAAGGCGGAGTCCCAGATGGGCGACAACGCCAACACGTTATGATTTTCATTGCCACATTCACACGAAGAAAGCGGGATATTTCATTTTATAAAGAATTTATTGTACATGTGCATATTAATATAATGTTTGTTTTTATTTAAATAATTATGAAATGGTGTTTTTTTTTTAAGATATGGCAATGAAATAGATTTTTTTTTTATGGCTGTAAATTTTAGAGTTTTCTTTGTAGTAGTATTATTAGTGACTTAACCTTTTAAGATTTCCCAAAAAGAAAAAACAATTAATTTAGAAGTTTTTGGATCCCCTTGAACCACAAAAAAGAAAGTGTAAGATGCATAACGCCGTCTTTTAACAAGCGACAAGATTCTCTCTCTCTCTCCCTTGTACAATTTTAATAATATTCTTAAAGGAGAGGGAATGTTTGTCAAACGCTCTCACTTTAAAACTAAACGTCTCCCCTGGCGTTACGCATCTTATCCTTTAAGATGCCTTTAAAGAGATTTCAGAACATTTTACAGTCAGCACTTTAACTCTCTAGAAAATTATATTGCCTAAATTATCTTATCTTATCTTAGAACCAACCGCTAACTTTAATAACTACAATAGTTTTCTAGTTAAATATTAACTCATATTTTGAGGGCTACCATAAAATTTCACTCTCACAATCTACCTGGATTTGGTAGGTCATAAGCCCCGCCAGAAGTCAGGCAAAGATGTCACCTGCTTCACGACGAACTTGTCGACTGCATTAATTATGCTTATTTATTTAATGCCATTTGTCGGTTGACCCATTGTCCTGCCGGCCAGGTCCTTCGCTAGGTCATTACCGTTAGCCTCCTGGCATCGGCTCAATTGAATTAATGTTAAAGTGTTTCTACATATGGGCATTTCCACAGATTTAAGCATACTCAAAGCAGAGTTCTGTGTGAGTTTTTCTAGACAGAATTTTCACACACATTCCAGGGAAATAAAATGTGGCAAAAGATAGTTTCAACATCCTGTCTGTTCTGTGGCATTGTCCTTATGACTGTTTGCTCACGGCATTACGCGGCAACGTAAAATGATTACGTTAAGTTGTGCGTGGCTTAAGCAGCATATATTTACTTACGTTATGCAATCAGAAGGAGCTCAGGTTAATAGCCAAGGGACTACAGTTAAACACTTGACATTTGTGGCGAAAGAAATGTAATTCTATACATTAATACAAATCTGATGAAGAATAAAATAATAGAGGTTTTAATTATAGTTTCCTTTATTTTGCACTCTTCCCATGACGGTGCGAAATTCAAACTGAATTTCAATATATTTCCGCTCAAATCGCCTAAGCCAAACACGATTTCCACAAAGACAAAAGCCCCAAAAACAAAAGGGGGCATAAATAAAGAAAGAATAAGAAATACAAAATAGCAGCGATATATATTATAAAAAAAAAAAGAAAACAAAGAAAAAGAATAGAACCAACCACATACGTGAGGGCCCAGGCAGAAATACAAATCGCCCAACAAAATCTCAGCCATTATTTGGCATTATTGAAGTAAACGAATTTCCAAATGCAAGCCATTCGCATTCGCATTCACATTCACATTCAAAGACGCCGTGGCGAATGTCTTTAAAATCGACCAAATTGGAAACGATATTAAGAGGAAGCAGGAGCTGGAGCAGGAGCACAGGCAGGATGTGGATAGTTGGGTAGTGGAAAGCGGAGTTAGGAGACTTCCTGCCAATAAAGAGCAACAAAGAGCTCCTCGGCCAAGAGCAAGTCATGTCAATATTTTGACTGTGCCTTATCCCTGGCTCCTGTGTCCTTGTACCGGAATTGATGCACAGACAAAAATTAAAAGGAAGCAAGGATATAAACTTGACAAAATTCTATTTTAATTGGTATTTAATTTGATAAATTTTTCAAGTTACAATTAGGTAACTTCTTAAGGGAGCTTCAAAATAATAATTCTTGTAGTTTATACTAGCTTTTGCTAGATATTTATATGTATGTAATAGATAGTTATTTCCTAAAAATTAATAGTATATTTTACTACTAATTACTGCTTCTTTTTCCCCCAGTGCCCCTTGTGTGTCTTGGGGATCTCGCCGGACTTGCTAGACTTTCGCTCTCCGGAGGTGGCCATGCGCGTCCAGCGTCAGGAATATTGATGCCCGTGGAGCGTGCCGCTGGGAATGCCATGTGCCAGTTGACCAGGCACCGTCGAAAAGGAGAACAAAAAAAAGCAGGACCTTTCCTTATTTTGGCACAATGAAGCTTGTATACCCTTTGCAGATTGTAATTAGATTATTAATAATTTTACCATAATATTACTAGCATTTAGCATAACACCATTAGCATTTGGGGATAAGTATTCCATTTTCTATTGTTTCAAGTCAATATCAATAGTCAGAAGGATAAAGGATTAAGGAAGAAAGGAGACTAAGGTCACACTTACAATTGATCGACGCTTAAAAGCACATTCTAAAAATAAGAACTCGATCAGTAAAATTGAATATATAGAAGTAATCTTCATAAAACCAACGCCAGCAATATAATATTAATTATTATTACAAGAAATCTCAAAGTAAAAAAAATTAGTTAAAACTTGGCAAAGATATAATTTTTATAAAAATGAGACTATAAAAAAGACTATTTGTAAAGTTTTATTCACATAACTTTAAAACTGTGAGACCAAATTGCTTAAAAATGGTCCAAAGGACAAATTAACATGACTAGATCGAGTCGGCTGTTAATTCCGATCGAGAATATATTTACATAATTATAAAGATCGAAAATGTTACAAACTTCTGTCTAAAAATTATAATACCCTTTAAGTGTATACAAAAAAAAAATGAAGCAGAAATGTAAAGAGGAAGCTAGGAAGGACAACGGCTAGCGCATGTTAAGCACTGGGGAGCCCATCCAGGACACCCTGGCCGTGGTCCAGAATCCATCTTCGGCGGCCAGGACGACATAAATTAGCGGCAGGCCGGCAGGCTCCTACGCCGCCGAGCAGTCGTCGCTCATGGCCAAAACTTCTGCGGCTAACAGTCTCATATTGCGGCACGCAGTTTATCAATGTGTCGGGTCAGCGCTGCGTCCTCGTTGCTCCTTGCTCCTTGCTCCCTGCTCCTGACTCCCTACAACCTTGCTCCCTTGCTCCCTTTGCTCCCCTGTCCCATTGTTCCGTGGTCCGTGGTCCATACTCCCAACGTAACGTAACCTCAAGGCGGCTCCGGCTGAATGCGGCTGATGCTGCTGTTGCACATCACGTGACTTGCCAGCCAAATGAAATTCCTAGTCGGCGCCACATGGCGCACATCGCTTCCATAATTGAGTACAAACACGTGTTTGTATGCATCTAATTACTTAAAATTCCTGTCTTAAGGAGGGGACAAGCCCTCCTAACCATCGAAGCGTCCTTAGATAAGGACTCTGACACTTGCACTTTTCCCTTAAAGCCTTTATTTGAAATGTTTTCTTAAAGTTATTTCTAATTAATAAAAGAGAAATTGAAAGAGATTTACCGATTTTACTAGCCAAAGATATAGAAATCTAGGCAAAGATCTCTGCTTTTAACAGATAATCCTGTCTTTGAATAAATATATATTTAAAATCAGCTGGGATCAGGCTTTACTTGGGCTTTAAACAAAATTTTCCTATAACGCAAGGAACAGCCCACGAAAAATAGAAAACTATACCATACTATGCTTTTAAAATCTATTCATTTTGGTAAAAAGAAAATAAGAACTAGCAGGAGATACGAAAGAAATCAAATTTTACGCATTATTTTAAAGTCGTATTCAATAGTTAGATCTTAAAATAAAAACAATAATAGTGCTAGTAATATATTATTAAAAAAGGCTTGAAGTATTTAGTTAAATAAGTAAAAATTTCGCTTGCATTTTTTTTTAATTTAAAAATTTACAAATGACCAAGAAAAAATGTAAACAAAGGCAGCAGCTTTTCCCATGACAAAATTGACAATCATAATGAGAGTGGATTGTATTTAAGTGGCTCTCCCGCTCTTGCCATAGCTTCCACTTTCCACGAGAGCAAAGAAAGTCAGCTACGGGACTTTAAACGAAATAAATATTCAGAGATAAGAGAGGACAAAAACAACACACGCAAAAACAGAATGACGAGGATAAGAGAAAAAGGAAAATAATGTTCTGTTTCACTCACTCATTAACATTACATTGATGCAGATCCCAACGGCGAATTAGTGAATGAAAACAGTTCTAAATTTTTAAACACTCTCACATACTCGTATACATTTTTTTTTCATTTGTTACACTTACACATTAAAAAAAAATAAAAAAATAAATAAACTAAACAAGCACGACAGCGGCCCAGCTTTTTCTTCACTTGCACTTTTCACTTACACTCACTTACACTTTTGACGTTGCACTTTTTAACCGATCTCCGCGCGTGAAGAAGTTTTCGTTTTATTTGTTCCTCCATTTCGTCCAGAAGCTTTGGAGGCAATGATTTCCAACGGCCAGCGAGAGCGGACGCTCTGTGATAATGGAAGGCGGTGATGCTTATGCAATTGGATCGTTTCCAATCCAGGTCGAAAGTGGATGTTGGCTCTCTTAATTTCCATTTCCGACCTGAAAACACGATCCAATTGTTTCTAATAGAACTCTCTCTCTCTCTGTCTCTCTGACTTTTTAGAAATCATCCAAGAGAGCCAAAATGCAGCTTATAAAGCAGTCAGAAAAATTGGACTACAAACAATTTATTTTTATTTAGTAATTAAGACTTAGAAAACCTCCCTCTGTTAGCTATAAAGTAGATGCATTCCCATTTAAGCATGCAAAGTACACCACATACTGGAATGCTAATCTGTGGCTGTTTTTTATATTCCCAATGGCAACAAAGTGCTTAATATCTAAAAAATGAACTAAATCAGATCCTATTATTTATAAACACGCAGTTGATAATCAAACCGCAGTGCGGACCCCCTATCACTCACTTGATTGATATTAGTTTTTAATTATGCCACATTTGATGGCATGAACTTTGCCCCCTCGGCCGCCCTCGCAGCTGTTTACAAGTCAGCCAGCCAGACAGACGTGCGAGTGCAGCGAAAAACGCAATGAAATAAATAATAACCACAAAAATGCAATTTAATACAAATCTAATTCGAGCACATCAAGCTTGCCAGCTGTCCGTGTGTAAAACTGACCCTTTCCCCTTTCCCCCCTTCCCACCAAATCGCCCGTTTATGGCGATTTTTAATTGAAAGCGCGACTTTTGGGCTTTACACTCTCACACACACACAGCAGCAGCAGCAGCAGCAGCAGCAGCAGCAGCAGCAGCAGCAGCAGCAGCAGCAGCATCAGCGACAGCAGCAGCAGCAGCAGCAGCAGCTGCATAAATTTCATTAGTAAACTTTTAATTAGAAAAATTTCAGCATGAATTTAATTAGTGCAGATATACGCAGACAAATAGCCAGAGAGTTGGCTGCGAATTAAATTTAATAAAATGAAAATAAAACGCAACAACCAGCAGCGTTAACACCTGACAACTGACTGACAATTGTTGAAGCAGAAGTGGCCCCAAAAAAATATTGGTTGCTTACCAACCCGCTTTTCTGGGTCAATCTTTCCACACAAGTGCAGTGAACTCTCTTTTAAAATTTTTTTAAAAATATTATAAACAATGGGAAAATATTCCCTATTTTCTTAAGGAATTAAATGCATATTCTTAAGTCTCTTAAAAATGTTATAAAAATATTATTACTATCACCATTCATGGGGAAGCTATATTTTCTTCAGCAATAAATTACATTAGCTCTCATAAAATATTTTAAAAATATTATTAACATCAGAAAAATATTCCATATTTTCTTCAGCAACTAAATGCATATTCTTAACTCTCCTTAAAATGTTTTAAAATTTTTTTTATCATCAACTTGCAAGGGGAAATTATCCCCTATTTTCTTCAGCTACCAATTTCATTTTCTTAACTCTCTTAAAAATATTTTAAAAATATTTGTATCATCACCTTTCATTGAAAAATTATCTTTTATTTTCATCAACAATAAATTGCTTTATCTTAACTCGTTTAAAAATATTTTAAAAATATTGGGAAACTATCCCCTATTTTCTTCAGAAATAATTTGCATTATCTTAACTCTTTTACAAATATTTGTTAAATATTATTACCATCATTTTTCATTAGGAAATTATCCCCTATTTTCTTCATTAACCAATTGCATTTTCTTTTCCAAAACTTCTGGCTTTTATAATGCACAAGTGAGTGGCATTCCGCAAAACTCACGATGAACGTGATGTAGTGCCGCAATTACAGAATAAGGAAGTGCAGTGCTAATTATTACAATTATGCTGCCAATCATATAATACCTTTTTTCGTATACACTTCCCCAAGTAATTTATGTTTAGTCGCTGTTAAAATTTATCGATTTTATTTAGTTAACAACTGCAGCCGCCAATTAAGCCGCGCTGCGTGATTAATCATTTTCTATGCAAATTATACATGAATATGTGGCTATAATGTCACGCAAACTTCTAGCCAACTTTAACTTGTACTCTGCCGATCCGCAGATCTTTAATTACAACAGCATCGGGGGTTTATGGAAGACGAGTATGTGAGTATATAAGTATATGAGTATTTGAGTATTTGAGTACAGGTCTGGCCGGCTGCGATCGTGGCACACACAAATCATTCATAATCACATTTCGCTAATTATATGCGAGAAAAAAACCTCAACTGCGTCATAAGCTGCGAACTGCAGCCTCAGGTCTTTATAAATATAGTATTTCCAAAGCAATTGGAGTGAAAATTGTGGGAATGAAAGTGTAAGGTGACTAATTTGATTGAATTTATTGAATCAGCGGAAAAATGCATGATCAATGGGAAAATCAGATCATTACATTGCAAATTATAAGCAAAAGAAATAATAAGAAACAGAATGGTTAGTTATAAGAGATCAAACATTTTTCAGAAATTTACAATATTTTCATTTTGAAATGTTTTCAAATTCAAAGGGTATTCCCCACTTTGGCTTAACTCTCTAACATTCTTTCTCGTTTTGAGGTTTAAGTTCTGTTAAACAAAAGAATGCCACTTATGGCCCTATAAAAGAGTCAGAGAAATCAAAATGTTTCATTTGAATTCAGCTGAAAAATAATTTGAAAGCACTGTTAGTTTAAGACTAAGAAATAGGAAGTACGCTGGAAAATAAAAAAATAAAAACAGATAAAAAATAATAGTGCTATTTTGTAAGCTTAATTTGTAATACAAAAAAAAAAAAAAAAAAATATTTCTAATTTTTAATAATATATTTATATCTAATATTATGACTGTTATTATTTTGTAATATTAATTTTCAAAAATTCTTTTATTTCTTTTATTTATTTTATACGTTATTATTTGCTTGTTAAGTTGTGGTTTATTTATTTTTATTTTTTGGCTTTGTATATATTCACGATTTTAAAATCAATTTGCTACGATTTAAATAACAAAATTTAAATAAATAAATTAAAATAATTAAATTCAATTACATTTTATATTATACAAATATTATTTTTCTTTAAATAACATTATTTATCATACAAATATTCTTTTTACTTATTTTTCCAAGTGTACTCCTACTTTTTACACTCTTTCTTACATATATGCAATAAACCTCCATCTTTATAAGACTTAGAACTGCGAAACTAGTTTAAGATTTCACCAACAGATATATATTGTTGATCACTTCTCACTATACTCTCCTCAAGAGTATCTTATATATACAAACCCTGCCTTATTCTGTTGTAAATATGCAATAAACCCTAAACAGAGAAATAGAATATTAATATCCAAAAGCTAATATAGAAATAGAATTGACCCAAAGCTCGAGAAGCGGCGATCCATTCTTGTTTTTGGCTATTTCGGGGATGGCCATTCGACGTCATAATCACCATTTATTTCATAGCTGTTTTCTGCTGTTTTTAATAACCTATAAACATTGGGATTAAGGGGTAGTATGGGTGAGAGACAAACAAAAATAAAAAATATATATTATAATATTTATTTAAAAATATCTTGAAACTATTCTCAAAAGGGTATTCTTGTATATTTTAAAACTAATTATATTTTATCTTATTTTTTCTAAAAAGATAAAATAAATATTAAAAAGTTCAGTATATAAAATACGCTTAAAAATATTTTGAGGAATATTTTTTCGATTGTATTAATAGTTCAGGAGACATTTCAAAAATCTTCAAAAAGATGCATCTGAAAAATTCGGAATACTATGACTACCGGGTATCTTATTGTCGAGTTTACTAGTTAACTCTCTTACTTGTCTTTTTTGATTTTTTTTTCTATTTATTTCTTCTTCGTTTTTTGTTTTTTTTTTTGCATATTCCGCATTTTGGGTTTATTGTTGTTGTTGTATGCTGTCGCTTAACGCCAAGCCTCAGCCACGAGCATTGTTATTTTAATTATCGCCAATTAGGTGTGAAGCACGTTTCTGTCGACGTCTCTTCTTAATTTCTGTATTTTGGTTTCTGTTTATTTGGATTTATTTCAGACATAGACACACCAAACAATCATTTGATTTCAAGAAGGGAATTGAAGCTTCGGCTTTGAACCTCAATTCTTGATAGTTTTTCTATGTATTTTCTATGTATTTTCTAGCCCCTGTTGGGCTTTACGACGTTCTGCTGTTACCTGTTAATGACTTTCAGTCGGTTTCGGCCAGTTGTGTGTTGTGCCCAAGGCGGAAAGAGAATAATTCCCCGTCTCGTATGGCTACTACTTATTGGTAATTTCCTTGAATCGGGCATTTTTCCCACACTCGCCGGCAAAAACCTATTGATTACCACTTGTACGAGAGCCCGCCGGACCCACCAATTGCGATGAGACGATGCCAAACCGGTCTGCCTGAGGTTGGATTAGTATCAAGCCAATGATCAGAGATCTTAAAGTGCAGCAAAAATTTAATGCACTCGGAACTTGGTATAGTTTTTCCGTATAACTAGACTAGATTTCTTTAAAGGATATCGTATATCAGCTCTATCCTGAGATTTAGTTTATTACAAGCAACTATTTTGAGTTTACTTTTGAATAACTGAGTATTTCTTAGACTTATATTATGTTTTTAGACTTATTAGCTAGTAAAATCATCATAAAAATTGAACTTATAACTTAATTTTAAATACTTTCTGTATTTCTTCTATATTTCTATATTCTTTACTGCAAAAGAACCCATAAAAGTGGCTTATTCAGTACTAGAACCTGTTGTGAGTCAAGCTTAGATGGAGCTGCTTCTTGCTGATTATTCTCTTATAAAGATAGAACCTTTATTTTAAGAATTGGCCCGTCTGATGTCCTCATCTAAGCCGGCTTCCAGCTGACTATCCAATGATTCTCTGGCTTCCGATGGCTCTGGCTAATTTCCTTCTAATCGGAACCAGTTATGGACCTCTGCCCAACCCTGAGAGCTGTGGGAAAGCGGCATCACCAGAAGCAGCATCACCAGCAGCTATAGCAGCCGCAGCAGCGTCACAGCTGAGGTCGTGCCATTCATAAGACCAAAGTGCCGAGCTATCCCAGCTCAGTAGTCTGCTGACCGCCGAGATGCCAATGACTCTGACGAGATTACGGAGCAAGTGCAGCTTCACAGCCGCAGTGCTCCTGCTCCTGCTCCCGCTCCTGCTGGCGAAGGATTCCTGGGCAGCCACATCAAACCAAAGTGGACGCTACTGTGCCGCCTCTCTCTGCCAGGTCTACAATGGGACGCATGTGGTGCAGGCTCCGCACATTGGCTGTGGCAACAATGGCAGCTTTGCCGCCAGCTGTGGACCCGAGCCAAAGCTCCTGGACATGAGTCAGCGGCGACGTCAGCTCCTCCTCGACATGCACAATCTGGCCAGGTCAAGGATTGCCAGCGGTGAGCTGGAGGGTTACCAGAGTGCCGCCCGCATGCCCCTGCTGCGCTGGGACTCGGAGCTGGAGCAGCTTGCCGCCATGCATGCCAAGCGCTGTCAGTTCGCCCACGACAAGTGCCGGAATACACCGCGATTCGCATTCAGTGGACAGAACATTGGTTACTTCTGGATCGGGCGGGAGTTCAAGTCGCATTCGCGGCGCATGAAATCGTTTGTGATCAATTGGTTCCGCGAGTATCAGGATGCCAATCAGACCTTCATCAACAGCTATCATCCGCATCCGCAGGGGTTAGTTGTAAAGCCCTTTAAAAACTTCCTTAACTAACTTTATTTTATTTTTCTTAGTAAAAAGATCGGTCACTTCACATTGCTGGTCTCGGATCGTGTCCAGCGCGTGGGCTGTGCTGGTGTCCGCTTTTTGGAGCCGCAGGCCAATCGTTACCAGTTCATGCTCACCTGCAACTACGACTACAACAATATCTTCAATGAGCCCATCTATCAGGCAGGTCCTCCCGGCTCCAAGTGTCCCCAGCATCGGGTCAGCGAGAAGTTCCCGGGACTCTGTGACTGGCAGGATGTCACCTCCAGTGACAACGAGAGCGAGGAAAGTGCCGAGGATGGCAACACCCTGGACAACAATATTCCCTTCTAGAAAAGAGCTTGAATCATCACCATTTTCCTGCCTGGTACCCAAAGGTATATCCTTGAAAGAATGTTCAAAATAGAATATGTGACTCAGTGCGCCTGTCCGTAGGTTCCGTGCCTTAATTTCAGAAACTATAAGAACAAATCGGGTGACACTTTGCCTATAGATTTCACAGACATCAGAAGTTTTTTTTTACAAATTGTTTAAGCCTAGAGAATACTTATTATTGAAAGTACAATCGGTTTGTAAGGAAGATAAGCAAGTGGGTTATTAAGCAACAAAGCATAAGGTATTTTAATCTTCTTATTATTATTTTTTTTTTTTGTGTTATTTTGTTATTTACATTATACTTTTCCAGTGCACCTTTTGCCTTCAATCTTTAAGGAGCTATATATACCATAAGAGATATTGAAATAAATGAAGGAAAATAATAAATTTAATTTATTTTTACATTAAAGTTTACTTGAATCACCAGACATAAAACTTTTCATAAACAAGAAAAAACTCTTACCCAATGACCTCTAAAGTAGTATTAATTCATTATAATTTAGTTGATTAATTAATTAATAACCTTTACTTCTTACTATTTTATTTATAACTCTTTATTGTCTTTAAGTGGAACACAAACATATGTACATACATTTAATAGGGTTTGAAGAAACTTATCAATACTTTTTCGATTCGTAAAACTATAACTAGGCAGCAACTGCGGTGGTCAGAGAGTCAAAGATAACGAATGGTGGTAGAGATGCAGTGGTGCTGCCCTCAGCGGTCGCAGTTGTTCCCTCAGTAGGCTTCAGAGTGGTTGGCTTTGCAGTTGTTCCCTCAGTAGGCTTCAGAGTGGTTGGCTTGGCAGTTGTTCCCTCTGTGGGCTTCAGAGTGGTTGGCTTTGCAGTTGTTCCCTCAGTAGGCTTCAGAGTGGTTGGCTTTGCAGTTGTTCCCTCAGTAGGCTTCAGAGTGGTTGGCTTGGCAGTTGTTCCCTCTGTGGGCTTCAGAGTGGTTGGCTTGGTTGGAATTGCAGTTGTTCCCTCAGTAGGCTTCAGAGTGGTTGGCTTGGCAGTTGTTCCCTCTGTGGGCTTCAGAGTGGTTGGCTTGGTTGGAATTGCAGTTGTTCCCTCAGTAGGCTTCAGAGTGGTTGGCTTGGTTGGAATTGCAGTTGTTCCCTCAGTAGG
>VNJR01008086.1:0-19608 GCA_008042585.1 Drosophila punjabiensis
GTATCCAGCTTCTTGAACGTTGCAAATCACTCTCCCCGTTCTCCAAACAACGCAGCGGGATGCGTGCCATAACATAATGGAATTTATTGAGGCATTACAGCATCATATTATTGTTTAAATTGGAGAGATGCACATTGTAAACAAAGCTGCACTTCTATAAATTCTTTTTTAAGGAGCGACAAAAGGTCCACGCACTCAGCACTAGGATGATGGAAATGTGGCAGGTGCCAACGGAGGCGCCAAATGATTTGTTTTTATTATCATTCTATTTTTCAAGTGGAAGGAAAATAGTGCCCAGGCTATTTTTAAAGTGGAACGAACCGGGCAAAATGGGGAAAAGGGAACAGGAACAGCCAACGATTTATTTATGACATCGAGTGTGCCAAATTCCCGCAAAATTTTGCCACAATAAAAACATACACACATCACACAGAACAAGCCCACTTTGAATGCATGGACAAAACATTATGACAATGTGCGACCACAACAAATTCAATTATATATTTATTTATATTATGGTTGCCTTGAAAAATAAATAAACACTTGCTGCCACAGGCACATCAATTGTCGCACAGAGAGTTCAGTTTTCGGCAGAACCTTGATCGGATATTAAAAATATTCACTTGAAGAACTCACTCGCAGAGGAATCTTTGGATATTGAAACATTTCCGGAGCCTCAGCCACTTGCAGTCTTTATTTTGAGTATTCTTTTTTATATTTTGTATATAGATTTATCTTTTGGACTGGCATATATATATCATTATTCAGTTAGCGATATAAAATGAGATATAAAAAAAGCGAACATTTTCTCTGTTTCGTCCGTTCACTGTGCCTTTCGGAAGGCAACTGAGTGATGTTTTCGATCGAGAAAGCTAAGGGAATATTTGCAAGATCAAGGGGAGGGCAATCAAGAGGGAACACAGACCAGAGAAGCATCTAAATATAGGGAGAGAGCATCCGTTGAAATTTAAAATCAGTGCTTTAGCAAATACTCAAACCTAATCGAATCTTGTTCGAAAATTTGATGAACTTAAAAATGAGATCTTGAGTTACGACACAAACCAAGCTAATTCGAATTTAAATACTTACTTACTTATTAAAATAAAAAGAACACAAAATTGACAACTTCTAGATAATATAAATTATTGTTTATAATACTAATAAAATATTGAAAAAAAAAAAATATTGATAAAAAATTCAAACGTTAAATAAGAATTTAATTCATAAAATGAAGATAATCAACATCAATAAATTTAAAATTTAAAAAGAGATAAGAACATAAACTAATAATTTTATTTAAATTCACCTCAGAAACTATTACACAAACCTGTTCCTATCGAATTCGAACTCAGTTTACTTAGCCTAGACAATAACCCACAGTTTTCACTTGCTTACTCACCATATAGCCGGTACGCATTTGCTGCGCTTGCATCTCCAGGTCGCGTATCCGCTTGATGGCCGCCTCCTCCACCCGGGTGTGCTTGTCCAGCTTCTCGGTGACCCGCTGCACGTTCTCGATGGTAAGCGATTGATGGGTGGGCGAACCTTCGGCCGTGCGATCCTTGCTGCCGTGAACGGAGACATCTTCGGTGACACTCAGACTGGTGGAATTGGAGGCCGTGTTGGAGTTGTGCAGTGACTCTAGGACCTTGGTCTTCTGCTCCAGGGTGGTCTCGATATCCCGGAGCTTCTCGGCCACTTGACTGAGCACTTGGCCTTGTTCTGCAGTCGGTCTGCCCAGCTGCAGCTTTTCCTCCAGCAGTCTGATGCGAGATTGATATCCCTCTCCAATGTCTGTTTTCAGACTATGCACCTCTTGCTGCAGGGCATCGTTATCCTTGATCTGCAGGCTGACATAGTCCTCCAGCTGCTTGGCCTTCTCGGTCAGAACCTGTTCGTTGATGGCCTTGGTCTGGACTTGTGTCTCCAGTTCCGAGATGATTTCCCGCAGCACAAATATCTTGTCAATCGATGCCTTCAGCTCCACCTCGAACTTGTCCCGCTTGGCATTCGATTCGCTGAGCTGCTGGCTCACCTCTCGCAACTGACCCTCCAGCTGGGCGTACTGTTGGTATTAAATATTAAATTGTTTTAATAATCTTGAATTCATGCTGAATTGAGGTGAATTGTGGTGAAATGTGAGTGTGCGGGTGCGATCATGTCCAGATTAGTGACCAACTTACATGCTTATTCTTCGCTAACTTCAATTGTTTTTGTTGTGTGTATTGTGCAGGCGCAGTGGGGAAAAGGGAACGGGTGCAAAGATTTTTAAGTTGTAGTTTAATTTTAGTTGTAGTTTAGTTGCAGTTTTATTTATGGGGTGCATGCAAAAAGAGTTACAATTATTATTAGGATCCAATTAGTTTGATTAATACAAGAAACATTTAAGGTTTTATTTTATACAGGACCATAATACCGAACTTAAAAAATAATTATAATTTATAAATGCATAAGGTTGAAATAAACAAAAGTATATATATAATTTGACCTAAATATAGTTTGTAAATAATATGAAACTATAGTTCCATTACTAACATGTGACTTTAACTTGAATAAAAAAATGATAAGTAAAAAAGCTTCTAAAAAATAATTTATAATGAAAACTTTTTTATAATTCTACTAATTTTAAATACAGCTTGAGTCAAATAAATAATGCGTTAATCTCTAAAAATATAAAGAGTTAAATGTTAAAAATAAAAAAGCCTCATAAATCACAAAATGTTTTGTAAGAATAAAAACCCCCATTAATCATATTGAACATTTTGTAATAATCAAAACTAGAACAAATTAATTCATCTTCATATCACACTTGTAAATTATCCAAAGACTTTTTTTACACTTCCTCATTTATAATTTTCGAAACAATGTGTCTGCATATAGCCGAGTGACATTGAAAATATCTAGCAATCCCGCTGAGATCTTAAACTTGAGGTAGCTTCGCTAAATGGAATCCGATTGAAAGGCTACGACTGGCGCAGACACTTAAGTGTATGTATATTCCTCCGGGTCTATAAATATGTCGGCACGTTCTTACAAAAGATCTGGCATATACATATATACACTGAGAAACAGATACAAATACAGATATTGGATGCTGCCCTTGACTTCCCCCCTATGGAGATTTATAGTGGAATTATGCCCAACAGGTGCCTGGGGCTCGTGCGATTTTGTAAGCATTTTCAAAAGTTTTCCAGACTTGAACCAATTTGATGTTTATATTAGGTAAAGGTGCATAATTGTGTCAGTTAATAAAAAAGAGGAAGCATTCGGAGGAATCTTAAATAATTAAAAACTAAACTTATAACCAAAACTAAAGCTATAATAACAATAATACCAAAAACAAATAGAGAAATGTATACAAATATAGAGAACAAGAGAATATAGAAAGACAGAGGAAAAGACTTTGTAAACCAAAAGGCAAAACGCAAAAACGAAAGTCAAACCAAGCCCGAAAATCAAGACCAAGCAATCCCAGCAATCGTACGTATGTAGATGTGAGATGACCGTGGTCAGGACTCACCTCCTCGGAGGCATTGGCATAGGAGCTATGCTCCTTCTCCTTGTCACGCAACTGGGCCTTTAGCCGCTCAATTTCGCGCTGGAACTCATCGCGTTCCTGTTCGCGTTCGGCGGCTTGATCCTCCAGGAATCGCCTGGTGTCCTTCAGCTGCTTGTCAGCGGTATCGATCTGTGTTGTTGGTTGTGGGGTTAGGAGCGGGTATTCACTTAACATAAAGACCTGGCTTACATACTAATCGAATTTATTTCGACTTTGATCAAGTTTACGGATCATGCGTTTAGCACTCGGAGTAAGAGGGGAATAACTACTAGGATCAGGGGCACAAGGATGTGATCTTTACGAATATTAGGGTTAAACTCACCTGAGACTGCAGATCCTCGCGATCCTTCTTGCCACACTCAACCACCTTGTCGCCCTCGCGGCAAAAGTCTTCGATCATTTGAAGCAGCGTGACCGTGGAGTTTCCTTGATCCCTCAAAGGTTTTGCGTCCTTAATTGGCGAAGAGGAGGAGAGCAGATGACGCGCCCTCTCCTGCAGGGCCACAAAACTAGCTGACGATTGATCTAGTCCCTCTTGCTCCTGCAGGCTCTTCATGCCGGGTCCCCCTAGGCCATAGCCCTCGTTGTAGTCCGTGTGGTTCAAAGAGTTCAGCTGCGAGAGTTGATCCCTCAAGGCCTGCAGCTCCTGCCCCAGTTCGGCATTGCGATCGATGGTGTGACTCAGTTGCTGCTGCAGCTTCTGGCGATCGGTCTCCGACTTAATCAGTCGGTTCTTTAGCTCCACCAGCTGGAAGGATAGCTGCGAGGCATTGCCCTCCTGCTCATACAGATCGGGCGGCAGCGAGGTGTGTGTCTTTCCCGCCTCCGGACTGCTATGCTTTCGCTGATTGGCCACACCCATTTGCTGATCATTTAGCGAGTTGGTGCGCAGGAATTTGGATAGCACGGCGCCTGTAGTCTTTAGGCCATCCTCCGCCTCGCAGCAGAGTTCATGCTCTTGCTTCTCCGGCTCATCCAGTGGCTCCTCCGAGGCCTCATCATGCGCTCTTGGCCTGTGCAAGTCCTCGGACAAGTGCAACAGGTAAGAAGCCTCGGACTTCAGACGCTCCAGGCAATCATTCAAATCGAAGTCCTCGCTCGGCTCCTCGTTGCTCTTGCTGTCGATGAACTGCACCAGACTGGGATCCTCCACTACCTCCAGCAGACTGTGCACATCCGGCACACGGAGCATCTGCCTGGTGTTGTTCAACGAGCCACTAAGCGTGACCTCCAGTTCATCGGCCACATCCTGACTGCGGCTAAGGGGCAGCAACAGACGTTGCACCTCCTCCGAGAGCGTGGAGTTCAGATCCTCCTCACAGTTGGCCACACACTTGGCCAGCCGACTGAGCACACTGCGGAAGCTCTTCGACAGCTCCCTGAGGCCATCCCTCTCGCAGATCACCTGCTCCAGGTCACGGGCAGCATCGAAGGTCGAATGGCGCTTGTTCTTTCGATTCAGCTGCTTTTCGAACTCTAGTTTCAGGCGCGACATCTGCGAAATAATAGATATAGTTTACTTTTACTCTTAAATATCTCTTAAAATGTTTAAAACTCACCTCTTCGGCATGTTTAATATTCAGCTGAGTGATCTCCAGTTGACTCTTGGCCGTAAACTTCTCGCGCAGCAAGATCAGCTCCTTGGGCCAATGCTGATCGTCCACGGTATTCTCCGACAACAAATTCTGAAAATTAAATGCAAATTGTTTACAACGATTAATGTTTTGTTTACGAAAAAACTGTGGCAACATTCGGCTGCATATTGCAGGCGGAAGCCTCGAACTCGGAGACAGATCAGAGCTTTCAATGGGAAAACTTTTCCCGCCTTTCACCAGAGCATAAATATTTATGGTTTCAAGTGAAAATATTTACATGATATAGATGGGAAATGATCTGTGTGTTCTTTTTTTTCTGTATTTTTGATCTCTGTACGGATCATCCCAAGACGGAAACTCAGAGCCAGATACATAAATCTTAATAAAGATTCTCCCCCAAGCCAAAGGGAGAAAAAATAAGAGGGAGAAAGTGCAGGAGTGGGTGGAGTTGAGGTTTATTTTTGGACGTTGTTACACCCTCTTCTGTCTCAAGACAAGCGACCATATAGACCACATTAAATACAATTAAATACAGTTTATGTATAATGATTCGAAAGTTAAATAAAATGAATTATCAGCAGCAAGTTTTGTTATCTCTGAAGTTCTCCCTCATTGAACTCTCTGTCTTGCTCATTCTCTCTCTTATATGTCTCTCCCTCTCAAAAGGGGTCGTGATCCCGGCAGATTACAAATTTTCTTTGTTTTCAATATTTTCCAATGTTTACTTGAGGCTTTTGCGTAGGCAGATGACAGCGCCTTTCAGATTTATAAAATCATAAATAAATTATTAAAATATTTTAAGATCACAAATTCTATTTCTTCCTACTTTTGTATATCTTTAAAACCAACATAAAATCCCGACTGCTCTCTGGTTCTCCCTTTTGTTTATTTGGGAAAATGGCACGATTATTTCGGTATTTTTCCCAGTGAAACTTTTCCCGCTTTTCGATGTGCGAGTCAAATCTGAATTTTATTTTCGTCACTTGCAATTTCTACATTTCATGTGCAGCAAACATATAGTACTTTATATATATATATATATATATATATATATATATATGTTGTATAGGAATACGTGTATATTTCGTGCAATGCTAGAATATATATTTTTAGATCTTTGCATAACAAGACGCGGCGGCAATAAATCTCCAAACGAGCTGCGAAAACTTCTCGCTAATCCAAAATAGAAAGCAAAGTTGGTGTTATTTTTTAGTTTCCAGAACTCTTTTCTCCTATTTGTTCATGTTAAGCAGCAAGGCTAAGATGCTATAGGCCTGATTCATGGTCTGAAATATAGATATATTATAAAAAGGATCTCAAATTCCAGACTTCAACCTTGTAACCTTGGTAAACAAAGGCAAGCCAATATGAAAAAAGCCACCAGCTCGTAAGGAAAAAGGACGATTTAAGTAAACCATAAACATTAGAATCAGGCGACGCATTCGAGGATTCATATCTGGCCAATCGGAATGATATAGACAACTTGTCAAAGAGTTGGCCGAGTTAATGACGGCATTGCCATAGATGCTGGGCAATAGGATCTGCATGACCATGGACAATAGATACTGAAGCATGGCGGCAAATTTGTTCAGATCCTGCATCACGGGACTCTACAAGGATTATCAGAGTTAAGTACATCCGTTTCAATAAAGCAGAGTGACTCCGAGGAGCTTGTAAAGTTCCTTCGAAACCCTCTGGACTCCCTGCTTTAGTGTAAAAACTCACCATCTGCAAAGAATATATGGTAAAGCATACAGTCAAGGAGCTGACCAAGATCTGGGTGAAAGTGCTCTTCGAAATGAAGGTCTCAATGTCCAAGGCCTGTCGCTTGAGGTCCTGATGCACATGCACCAGCTCTAGGAATTTCTCGCCCAACTTTGGATCATTTTTCCGCAGATCACTTAACCTTTGGCCCACCATTCGCAAACAGAGCGAGAGATGGAGCATCATGTACCAATTCACACCATCCAGGGTAATGTTGCACACGCAGACAACGGGAATCGTTATAAACTGATATATAAATGGATACCAAAAGGTAACGGGCTTCTGCCAATCGAAGGGCGTCCACATCCAGAATGGCAACGAATTGGGTATATCGAACAGAGGCTTGATCACAATGAAGGGTATCACACCCGCACTGCACATGAGGTAGAAAATGAAGACGCGGGTATACCGACGATGCTCGAACTGCCACATTTCCACCTCTCGCTGACTCCTCAACTCAAACTGATCCAAGGTACTCCATTCGGTTAAAAGTTTTTGGCCAACATGAGCATATCGCCAGTTATTAACCATTTTGGCCGCCAGAGCTGTGGTGGTCAGACAGATCAGCAATACATCGGCGACATGCTCAATATCCTCGCTCATCAGGGCCTCCACCCACAGCAGGACCATGAATAGCAAGGAAAAGGGAAAGTGCACTAGATAATCCCTCCAGTTGTTCCAATTCTGTTTGGGTAACGGTCCATCTCTTGGCCACAGACGAACCCAACCCAAGATTCCTGTCAAAAAGCGCACTGGTCGAATGCGGTCGTAATCCATGGCACTGACTTTGAACTCTTATTAAACGGTTTCGGGGCTTGGAAATCCTTATAAAGGCTTGACTTAATTGATTGGCTTGATGACTTAATTTAAGGGGCGTTCCTGGTCGTTGGGTTTTTCAATTAAAATTCACTTAGTCGGAACAGTTGGTGAACTTTACAAGGAGGTTTTTGAAGGCTAATGAGTCAAGGGTTAAGTGGGAAAATATAATAGATTTCCTTGCAGTTCTAATCTTTAAATTCTTTGGTATTATAAGGTTTTAGTCAATATATATTCCATTAGCTTTATTTAATTTCTTAATGATTGTAAATTCTCATTATTGAAACTAGGAACCACTTCCTAAGAGTGACTGCATCTTTAACACCCATCCCGTAACGTTGACTAAATATAAGCCCAAAAATAAATATTCATTCCCAGAGCAACCTCAAATTTTGCGCCTTTTGAACAAAAATAAACTCCTGCCCTGGAAATGGGAATTTTTTGGTTTTTAATTTCTTTTTCGGGTGGAGAAAGAAAGGCCATTGACTTTTCCATTTCGATGGGAAGAAAAGACATGTCTTTGACAAAGTGCAGGATGTTTGTTTATTTAAAGTCTGAATGTTTTTGGGCAACTTTCGATTGATGGATATTTAGACGGGAGACACTCAACAATTTGAGATTGTTTAGTCAATTTTTTCCTTTGCTTACTTTTGAAGTTCCTTTTTTAGATCCGTAATTTCCTTTAATTTGCAGTAGAACCATCCAAAAACCGTTAGATTTTTAAATCACACGATCACTCACACAAAATTCCAATTAATGGACACAATTCACACAACTTTTAATTTAAATATTTGTTTGTTTGTATGATTTTTGGCAATGATTTGCCTATTTTTCTTTATTTCCACGAAAAAGCCACTTGCAGATCTCAAAGATCTAGAATAATTCTCTTCTGCGCTCTCAGAAAAAAGTCTTTGTACACAAATTTGAATGAATGAATTATCCGCTATATACGCTCACGTACGCACGCATTAAAGTAACGGAAAAGACTGATCGGTTCAACCGAAGCAGGCAGGCATATATATAGACGATCGGAGAGATCGGTTTGTTGTGAGAGAACCTGGGAGAGCGCTGAGAGTTCGTCTTCATGAGACTGATGCCTCTCTTTCGCTGCCTGCTTGTGTGCGTGTTGAAATTAATTCAAATTTATGAGCGTTAATTTTAAAAAGTTATTTGGTGGCAAGAAGAACTGCATGCAGCATGAAGCATATATAGGGGGTGTTTTTTCTCCCCTTTATTAATCCCAACTTGAGCCACTCTCCACACTTCCGGCTTTGACTTTATTAGAGCTCCATTTCACGACTTTATTAGGAAAGTGTGAAATAAACAAGACATAATGCTGTGACAACAGGACGACGAGCACATGTTTTTCGTTCAATTAAAGTTTTTGGCGCGCTCTTTTTTTGTATATTGATATACGTATGTTCAGACATATATCTTTGTTTTGTCAAATCTTCGGCAGAATGTCTGCGAAATTCGCTGAACGTTCGCCAAGATAGCCCCCATATGATACATATAAAAGAGACTATTTTTTGACATCATAAGTGGGACGGAAAATGTGGTCTTTGGGGAAACAACAACAGAGGCGGGTGTTTGTATCGGAATGATTTGGATATTTTATATTTGGAAAATACCTAAATTTACAGTGAATATATTTATGTTCAACTTAATACAATAATTAAAGAAAATAAAGCATAAGGATCAATTTCTTTGAAATCTTATTAAAAATTCTAAGATAAATATCTTTGCTTTACCATCTATAGAATTAATGAACTATATTTTGGATCTACATTATGTATATATTATTTTTATTTTATTTTTGAAGTCTAGGTTCAATATAATGCCATGTTTAAGTAATATTATTATTTTAAAGTACTACCACAGTCTTATTTAATAAACATTAACCTCTCTTTCTCTAGTACTTCACTTCTATTTTTCCTTTCTCTCAAATATTATGCTTTCTTAGCTACAGACTACCTCTAACCAATCTCTACTGTATACTATAGACAATGGTACAATATCCAGTCGTCTTTGACCTTCGTTGGATTTATTTTGGGGGCCACAATAAGAACAACAAATAGCTACCTTTGTGTCAAGCGAAATCGAAAGGGAGGTCTTTATCTATTTTTCGTATCCCTCGACTGGCGACGACGACACGTGGCCACCATATTTGGTGAGGCAGAGGCTAGGGATTGCTGGAAAGGATTGGGGCACATCCGTCAACGCCTTGAGAGGGGATCATTGACTGCCGCCGGCAGGTATAAATAGATGCCCAGGTATCAAAGTGCAAACGGATTTAATGCTACATAAATTCAAAGTGAGTTGAAAGTTCTTTTGGCACACGCTCGTCGCTGGCAGCATGATTTTCATGTTGCTGCTCTTATTTTTTGCTCATTTTATTCGGTTTCTTTTGCTTTCATTTGAGTTTTTTGGCTGCTTGACAATTTTTGCACGTTTTTTTCGTGCTTTGTACGAGTTGCGTGCGCCGCTTTTAAAAATAAATTATGCTAAAGGAAAGGGACTTTACGCTAAGGGAGATGTTTTAAGATTAGATCTTAAAATCAAGGGAGTGAATCACACGTACTACGTTTGTGAAATATATAAACAAATAAATAATTAGTAGAACTTTTAGAAACCGAATTTTCATTAGAAAACAGGGTATTTTCAGATATAAATATATATCAAGACCTCTGCTTTATCTTTCTAAGTTTTTATTTATTTCGATTTCGATTGAATGATCAAACTTCTGAAGTTAGCTTCCTTTCTTGTACATTCTAATTTAAAAATTATGAATGAATTTTGTTATACATTTATTGTTAACAATTAATAAACAAAAAACGTGCTGTAAGTTCAAAGAATAATAACAAAGTCATGCAACATGCACTTTAAGCTGTGCCGAAGCTCACCTGAATCTGTTGCTCCAGCTCGTTGGCAATATCCTGGCGGGCCAGGGCCAGTTGCTCCTGCAGCCTTCTCTCGTACTCCTCGATTATGCGCTGAATAACCTGAGACTCATTGTTCAAATTCAGCTCATCCTCATCGATGATGATCAGCGAGGTATTCGCGGGCCCATCTCCGCCGCCAATCTCCTGGTTCTGGAGACAGGTACGTGCGGGTGACTCGTTTGCAGGCTGTGTTAGTTATTTTTGGGTGTCGGATTGCAGGTAGTTACAATTGTTATTAGTCCGTTTTATTGGGTTAAGATCGTAAAAGAGAAACAAGAATAAACATGCAGCAGTTAGAGCAGTTAGTCGAGAAAACAAGCTTGACTTGGGAAAAATAATATGAAATGCCAGGATTTGGATATATAATTGTGTACCTTGTAGTCATCGTCACCTTGGCGGCGCTCATAGAACTTGACGCGGTCGCTTAGCTTGCGCACCTGATCCTCATGCGCCTTCTTTAACTCCTTTATATGTGATTGGTAGAAGTTCTTAAGTTCGGTGATATCCTGAAAAGGGTGAAAAAGGAAGAGAATTTAAGGTTTAATAGTATTTTAGAGAAAAAAATGAAATAATTGGTTAGAAATCTAAATTATCTAAAAGTGTATAATTCTACTAAGAACATTAACATGAATTTTAAGCTAATAAAAAGACTGGAGATTGATAAACAAAGGCTGAAACAATAAATAAATTCTAACTGTAAATAAATGAACAGAAATAAATCTCACATCTTTGGCCTCTGCTGGATTATCGGCTCCCAGGGAGTCCAAGCCACAAGGTGTCATTTGCCTGTGACTCGGACTGAGCAGGAGCTCGGCTCGCTTTCGCTTGCGGGGCGATGGTTCCTTGGAGGAAGCGGCAGGAGCAGCCACCATCACCTCATCCTCGACCAACTGATCCATTTCAGAGCACTCCGAAGAGCTATCGCTGGCCAGGTGCTGGGACTTGTGCGAGAAGACATCGTCCGAGAACTGTTTCTCCAGATCGGCGCACTTGTTCTCGAAATACTTGCGCAGTTCCTCCATCTGCTTGGCATGAGCTGCCTGCTGGACCTGTTCGGCGGTCTGCTTCTCGCTCTCCCACTGATCCCGGGCAATCTTTAGCTCCTGAGCGCCCTGGTCCCGACACGAGGCCAGCTGCTGACCCAGATAGTCATCGAACTTGCGCTGGACCATGAGGAATATTCGCTGCTCCGTGGGCAAGAGGTAAGTGTGGAACTGCTCGATTTGCTTGCTAAACGCCGGTGTCCATTCTGGCTGCAGATCATCGTTGCTGTTGGCTGGGAACTGAGGCAATTGTCTCTCTCTGGAGCTACGTGAACCTCGCTCCTCGTTGTCGGTGAGAAAATGCCTATCCAAGTCATCGTCACTCTCGCTGATCAGATCCATGGAGATCTCCGATAAGCGCTGGCCGGGATTAGACTCGTGATCTGGCCAACCAACGCTTGAGCGTTTCATTGACTCGATGGCATCCTGGAGCTGGCGGCGCAAATTTTGAACCTCGCCGCCAAGGCGTTCCGAGTCCATTTGGAGTTTCTCGCGCACAGTCAGAGATTGCTGCAGGGAATCCGTGAGTTTGGCAATCATCTCATCACGCCGCGACATCTCCACATAAATGTCCAGAGTCTGTAGGGAAAAATACCCTATTAGTATATATATTTAAATAATATATGCATAGATTTATTTACCGGTCCTCCCAGCTCATCCTGGAGCGTACGATACTCCGTGGAGTTGGTCATCATGGAGCTGGAATCCCTTGCCGAGGCTGGACCAGCACTCGATTCCCTTCTAGCCGCCTCCAGTTGCAGATTCAACGAGACCAGACAGTTGTCCTTGGTCTCCAATTGAGTGTGTAACTCCTGCACCTTGGCCTCTAGCTCTTGCAGCACACTGGAGCTGCTTCCTCCGGCTCCAGCTTTATTGGCTCCTGCCTGCAAGAGCAGTGTTCGCGACTCATCGAGGGACAGAGAAGGTGGTTCCTGTTCCTCCTCGATGGTGGTGCTCATAGAGAGCTGTCGTTCGCTCTCCTCCGTGATATCCTCGAGGACGTCCTTTGAGAATTCCGTTAGAGGCACACGCTCCATTTGCTTGAGTTCCAAGCTGCTGCTGGTGCTAGTTACTTGTGATTGCTCCGCTTCCGTGGGCGAGAGCTTGGGTGCATTGTCGATGATGATCTGCTGATTCATGGCCATCAGACGCAGCTTCATCAACTGGAGGGAGCTCTCCTCATCGTCCTCATCATCATCCTCATCCACATCAGCTTCCAAAAGGGTTAGTTCCAGCGGCTCCATTAACTCAGGCTGCAATCTCAGGGTGGTCAAGGTTCTGGCCACCTTGTTCTCCACCACTCGTGCCTCTTGGAGCGGTGGTAATAATAAAGGTTCCACTGTGGATGTGGGTCTTTCTGAAACCGGCTCCTGCTCCTGCTCCGGCTCATCATCCAAGTCTGTGACTAACTCCACCTTCTGGGAAGCTGTATTGGCTGTTTCCTCCGCTTCATATGTGACCTCAATCGATTCATTGGTGGCCACAATTTCCTCCATTGAATGATCCTGCTCTTCGGTCATTTGGCTTTCATCCACATGCGTTTCCTGCGGGGCATCATCACTCTCCTGGGTCTTGTCTTCCGATTCATGAACCGGCTCCTCAACCAACTCAGAAACATCATCAGTGGTGCTTTGGTTGCTCAAACTCTGATCCACAGAGTCTTCATCTTCGTGCAGGGAATGCACCGGTTTCCTCTGCTCCAAAGGCAAACTGATGTCAAAGTCATCGTCATTGGAGGAGAGGGTTACCTCCACTTTGGATGCGGGAGCTGCGAGATCGGATTCCTCTTCGCTGTCATCCACCAGAAAGTGCTGGGCCAAATGTCCACCGGACAGCTCAGCATCATCGATCCTAAACTCATCCGCATCCGCATCCTCTTCCTCATCTTCATCCACATTGCTTGTCAAGCTTTTGGCACTCGATGGCTGCTCCCTGGGCCGGGCAAAAGCGGCTGCCTCCGACAGGGAGTCGAGGGGCGAATTCAGTTGCTCTTCCACCTCGCTGATCTCAATGGCCTCCTCGATATCCTCCTCAATGCTACTACTGGTCGTAGTGGTAGTAGTCGTCGCCGTCGTTGTGGTATTTCCCGCCACAACATCCACACTGCTGGTAGTCGTGGCTGTTGTAGTTGTCGTCTGCTGATCAGCCATGTCAATGGTCATGGAACTGGTGGGCTGTTCAATGCTAAACGATGACACTGCCGACTGGTCCTCCTCCTCCGTGAGACTGAGATTGTTCTGTCTCCTGATTAATTCAGCGGTATCCGTGGAGGTGACCGCATAGGGTGTACTGCTCGATGTGGCTGGAGTCCAACTGCTCCTTGAGATTATGTAAGTGTGCGTGGAATCGTTGGAGTCGCCGGAGACGGTGGAGTAGCAATCATCCGCAGGTTCATCGTTATCCGCCGCGCTGGCAACATGTTGCGTTTGCTCGGAAAACTGTTGCGCATCAGAAGATGTTGCTGTTGCTGTTGTTGTTGTGGGTTTCTCGAACAAAAAGTTTAGCGTGGGCACAAACTCAACATCCACACAAGTTTCTCCAGCGCCGTGGGGTACTGTTGCTGTTGCTGTGTGGGGCTTTGTTGCTGCTTGCAGGGATTTTGTTGCCTGCGATGTTGCTGCTGATATAGATGTTGCTGGCAACTCCTCGACTGCCGCCGCTTCGATCGCCTTATAGCTTACACTGGCGCTGTGCGGTCGGAGCAATGATGTGATCTATAATGAAAATTATGGTGTAATGAAGGTCATTAAAATAAATACAGCATTATAAATTACATGTAGAGTCTGAGCATAGAAACTAATTAATTTTAACTGATACTTCTGGGTATAAAATATAAAAAATGTTTACATATATATTACAGAAATATCACAAAAAGCCTTTTGTTTAACTCAATTAAGAGAACTGTCTGAATTTAATAAGTAAGAAAGCTGAATTACTAATTAACAAATATCCAAAAGCATTTTCTGTTAGAAATTTGAATTTATAACCTTAAAAAAATTCCACCAAATAAGTATTACATTCCTTTGAATTGTATTCTGCAATCATTCAGATTAGTTTGAATAAAAACTAAAAACCAGAGCAAGCTTTGGCCCACTTGTTGTGCCACCGCCACAGGCCCATCTCATGCCACTTGAGTTTGAGGCAAACACGCGTCGTCTGCCGCCATAAATTTATATTCTCGATTTCGATACGATTTAATGATGTCACCCAATTGTCACCGCCGAAGGAGAGACACATTGTGAGGATTCTTTTAGGGGGTCTCTCTGGTCTGCGGCCCACTAAACTTGGGTGAAAGGTATTAAAAAGCGACGACTTTATTACGTAAATAAGATGATGATATCTGTCTGTCTGTGTTTGGCAACATCCAATTTCAAATTGACCTGCATCTCAAGTGTTTGTATTGCAGAAGGGAACTCTCTCTGCCCACACCGATTCCTTGATGGATTGCAGCTGTACGTCGGCTGTCTTGGATTCCCTTTAAATTATAATTAGAAACATTTGAGGCATCTTTATGCGTTTGGTAATAAAGTTTGTGCCTTAACGGTTGAAGTTGCATATGCCTGAGTTATTTATTTTTAGGCCCTGCCCACATTAATTAAGAAAGACGACTCGGTGTCCACTTGAGTGATCCAAAATATGGTAAATACATATATATTAACGGGTGGGAAGGTGTTCGAAACGTGTGCCGCACATGCACGATGCATCCGTTTCCGAATTGAGTGAGGAAATATTTAGGCATTTTCCAATTACATTTCCACACAGCTGGAGATCTAATTAGATCTCGGATGCATCTTTATATAGGCATGTGCCAAGGCAATGCATTTGACGTTAGAATAATAAACTTATTTGAACTTATGAGATGATGTGTACAGTGGATATTGGTTATAAGAGATTGTGAGAAGGGGGTGTGAGAGAAAAACCTTTTAAGATTTTATGATAGAGGAGAATTTTCCAAGAATGAGCATTTTCTTCGGTAGGTATTCATTACCAGAAGGGTTTATTATTCGTTGTTAATTACATTTTGAGTTCTATATAAAATATTCCCTATATCGAACACCCACTGTATTTGAACATCTGCGAAAGACAGTATTTTCCATATTGCTCATACGCCAAGTGGGTCAGTTTGTAACGCTTGACAGACTATTCAGATTAGCCGGAAAATATTTGTGCAAAAGTTTTCCCATTTCCCCCTTAGCCGCTCCTTTGTAATTTGAACGTCCTTGAACTTGTCAGGTGAAAAGACAAAGCCAGGACTTTGGGACGCCGAAAAAGGAAGTTCCAGTCCCAGCTGGATCCTTAAACGCATATCGGGATAACAAGTTTGCCATCATAGCCATGGCAACCTGGTTTGGTTAGTATTATTCTTTGAGTGTGCGTGCCTTCTTGTTTGGCGGAAAAGCGAAATCGAAAGTTTTCCCACCTCCTCGCGAAAAACAAAAAAAGAAAGAATTTCAATTTGTTGCTATAGTTCAGTTCCCCATTCGAGGGGGCCGTTGTTTGGGTGTGACACACATTTCAGGTGGATCGGATCGGCGTCGTCTGGGGTTTTTGCACTTCGCCAACTAATATAACAATAACAATGCCTGCCACTCCCCCGAAAGGATGAAGGATGGCTAGGGTCGCCTAGGACCTAGCCCAACGTCTCTGTTAATGGAGCTGCTGCTTTCCCTTTTTGATTTTCCATAAGATATTGTCAATATATAGACCTTCAATAATAGCACGCATATTGGCGAAAATGATTAAATTAATGGCTTTGCCAGGCGAAAACTCGGCAATGAAATATGTGTGCTGGTATGAGAAAAGCGGTAAAGGAAAAGAACTCGATTTTCTTGGGCGTTAAAAAGGTTATATAATTCTTGAGAGGATAATATAATTGTATAGGATTTATTTCTTCTTTGCAAGCTATATTTTGAGTTAGTTTTTATTAAAATTGATCTCAAAGTTACAGGTTTCTTGGTTTAATTATGTAGTAATCGCTTCAGAAATCACTTGAGTTGTTAAACCTCTTAAAAAGGTGTCTAAAAGTATGCAATAACTTATAGTAGCAATGTAAAATTTGGTATCAGAATTTTTGAGACCTTTCTAAAGGTTTTAAAACCTTAATGTCATAAATAAGATACATAAATTAAACTATTTAATTAATAATATATTAAAGGGGCTAGATATTTTTCTGTATCTTTGTTATTAAATTAAACCCATAATAATAAACATGTCTGTGATCCCATAACTGCGTACTAAATATAATATTCCAGAGAAAATCATGATAAAAACAATGTCAGGAAGGAAATACTAGATTAAAAAACTCCTATATATTTAATTCTGAGCTTTCTCTTTTAATTACTTTATCATTAGCTTAAAAACTAATTAAAAGCTCATTATCCATCAGTTTTAAATGATTCTAAAGACACAAAGAATGGAGAACTCGGCAAATGTCACCCGGGGTGATGCTAAAGATCACTCGCAACCGACGGCAATCACTCACATGCAATTTCCCCATTTCGACGCCTCTCTTTCATCCGATTCGAGTCAACGATAAAGTTCTCTCAATTAAATGCAATTTACAGTCACTTAAAAAACAGTCCATGTATCGACAATTGGCTATTATGTGTCGCGTCACATTGTGAGAGTTTCCACTTGTATGCAAATTATTCTTTAACTTCACTGCACTTTTTTTTATCTACTTTTCTCAGAGCTATAAATGTGCGGGGAGGAGCCGCTGCCACAAGACGCACGAGCGACGCGACCGCCTGCAGTGCAGGTTCTTTTATAAATAAAACGCCAAAAGAGACATTCAATTGAAATCAGTCACTCAATCCGAGGAAAATCAAAGGAAAAGCGATGGAAAAGAGCAGTCGAGAGCGAGCAGCAGTGAGCTGAGAGTGCCGCGGAAATTTGCAACGCGGTTCCAAGCGGTTCCGTGCACCGAATCAATGTGCGCTCCCATTTTTTATTTATAAACAAAATTTGTATGTGGAACATAAGCGATGTTAGCTGTGAGTGTGTATGTGCTTGTGTTTGCGGGCAACATTTGTTGCCAGAATGTTGATGGCGCAATGTTGATAAGACAAGGAATTCCTATATGTACGGTTGATAACGCTTTAAAGGGCAATGCGAAAAATATTTTAAAACTTTATGTAGGGAAGCGAAAAAAATTGGTTATAAAATTAAACAGATAGAGAAATGTGTCTTATTTTTAATGAATTAAATTATATAAATTTAATTTTAAACAGAAATCAAAAAATAAATAGGTAGATCCTTAAGTTTACCTCTGTAGATTCTGTTTAATATTAATATATTAAGTGTTTTGTATGGAAATATCTTTAAAATTGTGTAAGCAGCTTAATTTTTTAAATACTTTATTTTATGTAAACCTTTTACAAGTAAATATCTAAAAACTAAACCAATTAGTTTGTTTTAAATCTCCAAATAATAGAAAAATATTTTATTAACTCAAGTAGTTTCCACTGTACTTGGTTGTAAAAGTATTGAAGGGCCTTGTGTTGTGGTCGTCTAATCGAAAGTTCAAAGGCGCATTCAATTTCGATTTCGTTTGTAAACAACACACTTCTTCTTCGCCTCTCTGCTGTTTGTGGATTGTGTGTGTGGATCGCATTGGATACTATTCCCCCTTCGATCGCCACACACATGAAAAATGATGGATGTTGCCCGGATTTCGGGCTCTCCAACGGGTTAAAATGTTAATACTTTAATGGATTCCCGTGCTTACCCAATCGTATAGAGTATACAGATTCATGGCGAGTGCTGCTGTTGCTGCTGCTGCACTTGAACCAAATAATTTATGGCCTATTCCCGGGTTTCTCTTGGCCTGGCCGCCTTTGTTGACACTTGCGCCTGCCTGTCAGTGGCGACTGAATATTTCTATTTATTCTAGATGTGATCCATTTTCCTGCTTGATGTTTACATTGGGATTTTGATGACACGATGATATTGCTTTTTCTACTTTTCGGGTTCAACACGCGCACAAATAACCAAACACCGAATAATTTTGTAGGTTATGTTGGATAATTTACGTAAAATTTTCAATATTTTACGAACACTTTCTAAACTAAGAAGACAGCACACAATAAGGGGGAAAAACTAGCTACTTAAACCGTGGCCCTTAGTCAAACATTATTGTAAAGATTTTTTAAACTCCGCGAAGGAGGAAAACCACAAAAATAAGGAAAAAAATTAAAATAAAAACCGATATAGTGCAACCGAACTGAACAGTTGCACGTAATCGCGAGCGCGATGCAACTGAACATCAGATCCACCGAGAAGACTCTTTTATTTTTGGGTCTTGCGGGAGAATTAACATACTGTGACGCTCAGTGAAGCGCAACACGAGATTTGTTTAAAAATAATCAATCGTAAACAAAAACTGTTGCATGGGGAATCCGAAATGGGGAGAGTCTATTCAACAGAGCAAAGAGAGAATTTGAGAAACACAAAGAACTGAGATAAGGCGGGAAAGCAGGGAGGTTTTATCGCCTGTTCTATAAATAGGTTTTAAGTAGAGATTTGTAAACTCTCTAGAAACATTTGATAATAAAGGTTTTGGAAACAAAAATAATATAACATAGAATTATTCGTACAATTGTATTATTAAGGAATTGTTATTAAACCTTTATAATTAATAGAACAAGCACGTTTGCTAATTTAAAAATATATATAAAATCTTTCATGAGAGATGGCTTAAGAGTACAAAGACAAAACGTACATAACTTTGGTGACAAACTCTGGGCGAATAAGGCAATAATTTAATGCTTCCAATCCCGCCATGTCATTGTAATATTCGAAACTATATTCTTCAATAAAAGTACAAGTATTTTGTGTACATTTTAATATAAAATATTTATTTATATTTGTTTTGTTATTGCTCGTTAATA
>VNJR01008092.1:0-19659 GCA_008042585.1 Drosophila punjabiensis
CGATCTGAATCTGAATCCAATTGTTGCTCGCGAGTCGCGACCCATTGTGCTAGCGGGCGGACCCCTGTGAAGCCAAGTGAAGTTTAGCCCGAGGCAAGCAGCTTGCCTTGCCAGTTGTGTACCGTTTCCTCCTGTTGCCGCTCCGCCCCCAGCGCTCCTCCACCATTCCTCCTCCCATTCTCATCCGCGCGAGTGCGTGTGCGTGGCCGTCGACGATGTTTAGGCCATAAAGAGAGCCAAAAAGAAGTGCAACCAAAAGTTACCGCTAAAAGCTGCCAGTTTAAATACAAATAAATAAAAAAAAAAAACAACCCAAGAATGTCGGAGGCTGAGAATTCAAATCAGAGTCCGGCCAAGCGGTCGGAATCCGATCAGGAGCTGCTCCTCCATCAGACCACGCAATCCCTGCTAATGGCCAGCTCCATGATGTTCGTGGAGACGCCTGGCCCAGGCGGCGGCGGCGGTGGTGGTAATGGACATCCCCAGGTTCTGGGACATGGCCCGGTCTCTATGGGTTCTTTGAGCTCCCTGCCCATGAGCCTGGCCGCACAGCACCAGCACCTCCACCACCACCCGATCCCCTACAGCGTCGACGAGCTGCTGCGGGAGAACAACGCCCTGCACTCGAAGATCAAGGAGCTGAGCATCGAACGGGATCGCCTGCTCTGCGAGGTATCCAATCTGCGCCTGGAGCTGGATATGTCCGAGCTGAAGAGGCTGCCCATCGATCTGGATGAGAGGTGAGTGCTTACGAATGAAGAGTTTTTTTTTACGAGAATTTAGATTATATTTTAATTGCGAATAATGACGCGATGATTTTTTAGTAATGAATTGATATTCTTGATTTTAAGGCTAAATATTAAAGCTATAGGTATATTTTCAAAATATTGGTGTATTATTAAATCAGAGAGGAACTAAAGATGTTTTTTTTTTTTTTTTATTTTGGGTTTTTATAAAATGGAGGCATAAATTTAAATGGAAGTATAAATTAATGATTTAAATGTGAGTTAATAGAAATTTGTTTTGATTAAATTTATACTTTATTTTCTTGAGATCTTTAACTTGGTGTTATTTAGAACAAAATGCATACCAAAAATCTAGGAATCTTATGTTAAAATATATATTTTTTTTAATATTAAACAGAAATTATAGTATAATGCTACAAGGGAAGAAAGTTACAGTTCCGTATAATCAAGGTTAATGGTCTATCAATAAGGATTGATTAAATGTATACTTTATTTCGTTGAGATCTTTAACTTCATATTTTTCAAAACAAAATATATACTATGAATACTTATATAAAAAATTTTAAAAATATAAAGCAAGGGCAAGAGATTACAGGTTCTTTTAAAAAAGATTAATGGTCTATCATTACGTGCATTATTGTCTTGTTTTATTTTATGTGGGTTTGTTTCCCTATCAGGGCATCCAATTGAATTAATTTAAAGCTGATGTTGCACTTCTGATCAAAGATACTGTATATTTATAGACATATTTTAAGTATAATGATAGTAGAGTTCCTAACCAATAAGAAAAATCCTAATTAGAGTTCCTGAGTTAAACTTCGAATTTAAATGTTAGATTAGTTTCTACAGAACTCTTTTAAGTGTAAAAATACAATTTATAAAAAACCAAAGATTCCTTTTTGTCATTTCAATGGAGATCGCCATTTTCGGCTGCACTTCTGATGTTTCCCTTAGCCCCCAACCACACACACACTATATTGAGTCAACAACTTCTGGTTGAGTCACATTTTCGTCCCCTTGTCCTTGCCACCTTTGGCAGCTGCAGGCTGGCAAGTCCGTCTTACTGGTTTTTGCAACCCCTTTTTGCAATCCCTACTACCTGTGGGCTAATCAACACAGTCGCGGTCAAAATATTACACCTATAAGTAGTTTTTTTCTCCCGTGCAATTCCGATTGGAATTTCCGCCAAAAAAGGTGGCCTACTTATCTTAAAGAATAAAGATAAGGATTTTTTTGAATTCAATTTTGATGGTACATTTTGTGAGTCAGACTTTTAAAAATAAAAATAAATTATCTTAAATGATAATCTAAAAAGTGGACATAAATTAATATTTTGATTTTATATTTAACCTGATATTTCAAAGTACTCAATACTTCCTAACCTGAACCAAAGGTTGATTGTAGAATCTTCCTCTCTTTGCAACAACATATCAAAACATTGCAGATATATCTGCCAAATTAGCTAAAGATAGGAATTTCCGTACATAAAAAGTCGCACACTTATCTCACTGAACATTAGATAATTATATACTCTTTGTTTCGAGACATTATTTCTATGAGTCAGCTTCGTTAAAACTACCGTTGCTCTTCGCTTATCGATCGTGCAGTTTATTGTATTTTCTCTGTTTGTTTTGCTCTTTATCGCTCTGTTTTCCCTCGATGATAAGGAATAGTGCCACTCCAAGCGATAAGGACAGTTCCAAATAATTCCCACAGTTCGGGAATTCAATGTTAAGTGCAAGTTTCGATCACTTATTCGGGTCTCGAAGGGGAGATTAACCCACAAATGCATAAGTAAATAACAGGCGGAGATGTATTAATAACGATACGTCTGGCATTTGCCATTGACACAGCCGAATAAAGGTGGAAATATCTGAATACTTTTCGTACCTGACTTTGTTTTGCATGTGGTCATGCCCCAAACGCAGACAATCTGAAAAATACGACGCTATTTTGTTTTTTTGTTTTATACAGATATTTATATACCCAAAGTGGGCGCAAATAAAGCGCAGTTATCTTTAACCGTTTTCTACATTTCGGGTCTTCTTGGCCTCTAAGGTCTGCTAGAAGATTCGTGGGCTCTTCCAATTATTCGCTTTGCGTTTTCTGTTTGTTTTTTTGCACGCTGTGCTCACCTTCGCCAAAACATTCAAAAACAAAGCAACAAAAATAACAAGACATGCGATCAGCGAACCTTCGGATACTCTTTTCGAAGTTTTAAATAAAAATTAAAATGTTTTTAATTTTAAAAGAAGTTTTTCATCATAAATTCGAATAGTATCTTTTTAAAATTTATTGATAGAGTATATTTAAACCTTTTCAAAAAGTATATTTAGATATTCCTAAAAATCATTTTAGTTTTGTTTATCTTTAATAAACTGAATACGTAATAATTGTTTATATAATAAAGATAAAAATATTCAGGAAGCTATGTACATATATACGACTTTTCTTGGTATGGAAAACATATCCGTACGATTCACACAATAAATCGGTAAATAAACACAAAACAAGTGAGCTGAAAACTATGATAAATCTCTCAATAAATAATATTCAAAAATTCAAATATGTGTAGTCTAAACAATATTTCAAATATAAACAAATATAAAATTAACTTACACTTAAATTTTTGTCTCATTCTGCACTCTTATGCCTTTTCATGTTCTTAAATGTATAAAAACTACACACAAAAACATAGCCTCTATTAATAAACAGTAAAAAGTAAACGAACTCATTTATACACAGTTAAATATAGTTAGACTTCATGAGGGCATGCTTATATTTTAACGAGAACTGGCACGGTTTGTTGGGAAAATGTGTCCGCCGGTAGTTAATTTTCCCCATTACACCATTCCCTACACCACCTACAACCTTATACCTTTCAATTAGCATAACTAAATGTAATGTGCAAATGCTTTTCGTGGCTTAGATCCATTCTGTGATAACCTTTTACAAGATTAGCCACACGCACCAAGTCCCATTCGAGATTATGCATCATCCCCATTAGGGGGAAGAGTATGTGTGCATATGACATGCGGAGAGACAGACTCGAAGCTCAAGATCAGAGATGTTTTGAAAATGTGCGGGCAGCTTTCTGTGTAAGGTTCCCCTGGTTATGGTCGTTGTTTTTCTCTTGGTAACTTCTGCATTTGGTCACTCATCGTCACTCACACACTTATACAAGCTATCTCACACTGAAATAATACACGGAAAGAAATTATTATAATTGGTTATTAGTATTGAAAGCATAATTTATTGTCATTCATTAAATTAGAATTTTCTTTTTGTTTAAGAAAAAGGTGCAGATATTTTTATTTTAAAGGTATCTATATATTTGGCATTTAAAAGTACTTTAAACTATGTATTTAGGGGGAAAGAATACTCTGGATTTTATATAGGACTCAGAAGGATTTTAGTATTGGAAAAAATATGAGATGCTGACTTAGAAAGTTGTCTAACTTCAGAAATAATTCTGACTATATCTGAACTTGCTATTTGTATTTGAAAATACCTTCAAAACAAACCTTAAATATAACACAATAAACTATAAAATATCAAAGAATTATTATAAAATACTTTTAAAATATAACAAAATACCATAAAATATCATAAAATAAATGTTGTAATAATTTTGTTCTGTGCAAAGACAATGTCGTAGTTCGGCCTGCCGCAGAGTTCAGCTCATTAGCCAGTTATCATCATCTAATAAAGCAGACACACGCACCGGGAAAACGGGGAAGGGGGGAAAGGGGCTAAAGGGAAAAACACTTGCCCATTTCAACAGTGCTTTTGTAGTTGGTTTAGGTCTCTTTGTGATAATTAAGCGAGTGGAGAGGAGAGTCTATTAATTTCATACGCCCCTCTTTAAAATGGTCATGGGGAGGATGGGATAACGTTTTCCGACTACTTAATGAGCGTGTACTGTGTACTGTGACTTCAGTAGGTGAAGTACCATAGTTCTCTGCCCTTCGTAGTACTCTTTGTATTATTATTATTATTTTTTTTTTTCGTTTAATTTGCATGCAACATTTGGACTGAAGATTGCGGTTGCCCCATTATAATATGGGGGTTTTATAAGGGGGGCGGAGTTCAGGAGTTTGGTGGTCATGCGTGTTGCAAATATCTGCGAGGTTTTTCTTTTGTTTTAATTAAAAGATATACCAAATGGACATGCTGGTTGAAGGATGAAGATGAGCAAGAAGAGGTTCGGATGATCTAAAATGTACATTTTGAATGCATCTGCAGAAGGGAAAAACATTCTCAGAGGGTGGAGCTAAAATTAGATAGTAATTGCAATTGATTCTTCCCTTTGAAATCCTTTATTGTTCTTGGTTTTTTGCTTTAGTTGTATGCCAGATGGTGTTCTAGGGTGTCTTTTTATACTTTATACATTTAAGACTTAAAAAGTTTCTAGAAAAACATATTTTTGTGGTTAGTTGTTTGGGAATACTTTTTAAAAGTTTATTTGTGAGTCCTGAATCAGCTTACTTTTCTGAATCTCCTTTCATACCTCTTTGTGAGTCCTAAAATTATTTTTGACATGCTGTGGGAACACTCTGCTTAATGTGATATATAAATATCGGTTTTGTATCTTTGATTGGTGGTTTCTTACTACTTAAGCTCTATAATTCATACCTCCTCTTATAATTACCATATTGACATTATGCCCTTGGTTGCCACAATTATTATTATTATGACAAAGCAGTTATCCATTACCAGTAATTTCTGTCTATATATCGTTTCGATTGAGGAAGTGCGCTCCCGGCACTATAATTTCCCTCCCAAAGTTCTCAATTGCAAATTAACACAATTAAGTTGATCGCTTTTCTGGGGTATTCCACTGATCGCTCAACGCACATGTGTTCTGTACCCATTCCCATTCCCATTCCCATTCCCACCATGTGTCCGTGCTCCAGACTAGACCATTTATTATGCATCCAATAAACAAAAATGAAATTTTCAGTTTTCGATCGAAAAGTGAGATCATGCCGCGCTGGGCAGACGAAGAAGAATAATAATTAAAATCGTTTATTTATATATTTGTGAAATGTTTAATAAACACTGTCTCTCATTGCCAACTGACATTCAGTCTAAACTGTCAAGTCGTTCAAATATTATTTTACAAATAAAGATATAAAAAAAAGCTCAGCTGCAAGCTCAGTTGCAAAAAATTCCAGTTGGCTTAAAGTCTTTGGGGGATTAGTTTCGAATTGAACAATGTAATCAATTAGGGGGCGTCCTGCTTGAGTTATACGTTTGCATTTTGCATACGTCGTTATCTTAAATAAAAAAGAGGTTGTATCTATGTGTTTATTTTTTTTTAAATCCAACTCGTGCAGCTCGTTACGCACACACACTTACACGATGATTGATGAGACACATGTATGCGTTCATGTCCCTACCCAGTGACAACTTCCGAGTCGACTTCGATTTTCCCCATTCAGCGGAACTCGCTACCAAATTCAAATGACGGCCAGAGCTCTCGCTGCTCCAGCAGCGGCTTGTCAATCGTGTTTGGCTCTGACAGCAGCGGTAACAGTGTGCTGCTCTTTACATGGCCATAAGTCCCGGTCTTGGCCATCTTCTGGTAATTTTGCTACTCGATTCTGAACGGCTTCTCGCATGCGCCCCAAAAATGGTGATCGTGTGCTTTGGTTTCGAACCTAAATACAGCGGAATTCGCCTTTGTCTCTGACTTAAGGAAATTGAGTTGTTGGATGGGATGAGATGGTCTATGTGAAAACACGCGTAACAATCAGCAGTAGTTTGATTCCTTTCTATAGGAAGAGCTATACTTTTGGTGACGCGTTCCAGATCGTTACTTGTGGTGGGAAAATATCTTAGGAAATCTGGGTTTTATTATTGTTATTTAGCCCATCGTGTTATATATTAGTGATATGAAAATGTTGACAAATTAAGACAAATACTGTTAAGAACATGTTGCGCAACACTAAAATAATTACAATTGTATCTAGGGACATATTGAGCAACACCCATTGGTGCTGCTAACAAAAATGAAGTCAGAAGTTCTTTGATTTTTAATTCTACCGGTTATAAGACAAGGATAAAAAATTGAATTAGTAATAAAATATTAGTTCAGCATATGGGTAAGATTTTCACTTTATGCTATTTTTAACCTAAGTTTTACATGCCCTCGAAAAACAATTAAAACTCAGCAAAATTTTGATTTACAATCAAAGTGATTTATGTCTCTGATACTCATTCCAGAGCTATATTTAAACGATTTCTTAAAGGCGTTTCTGTTTCTTATCAAAGCTAGAAAACTGTAAAGATCCACATAAATATATAAAAAAAAATAATGATAGGCATTAAGAAATCGAAACGGAAACATATTTCCTTAATAGGTTATGAGAAATCACCAAATAATGAATGTACGTATCGAATTTTTATTAGGAAATCTTAATATGATACCCAAACTGTTTTATGATGGTATTGTGATCAAAAAGTCATGAATAATTATGAAATTTAGACATAATCATAGAGTTAGAATGTGATATACTGATTTTTATAACTACTAAAAATGTAAGAACAAGTGCCATTGATTGTTCAAAGTTAGACCTGTAATAAAACACTAGAACCTTGCACAGTATCTTATCATTTTATTGCTTTCAACCCAATAAAGCTTTCATCACCATCACCCTCATCATCCGAGCCCTTGAGTCTTTGTCTTATCTTTCGGAGGACGGAACGGGACGGGATGGGACGTTCGCCCTATGACAAAGTCTTTCAAAATGTCTGGGACGAAATCTCTCATCTGTTGAACCCCACTCCACTCCACTTATCATCTGTGATCTGGTTTAGTGCTTTGACTTACTTAAATAAGATTTTGCCAGACAAACAGACAGACAGACAACTTCCGGTTGGAGGGTTGGAGTAGGATCACCCAAGAACAAGTACCACCCACTTCTGAGGTCGCAAAACGTGGGATCAATCAATCAATTAACGCTGCCACGAGTCATAAAGAAATCAGCAAAATGAGGGAAAGACAAATGGGTATATTTTCGTGGAAATTCGGAATAACAAAATGCAATGACGCGCCCTCTTTGACATATTAATGTTGTAAAATTAAAAAACAATAAAGAAAAACGTGAAAAATTCTTCATCTTTGCTCTATAGTTTGTTTGTGTACATTGACCCAAATTTTCCATTTCGGCGGGAGGGATTCCCTCTCTCTTGTCAGCGCCATGGTTGAGTGGGGTACTTCGCCCTGGGAACCCTCCTCGGGCACGCCCCAATTGCGAGTGCCAAGAAAATGCGTTGTTGCTCAATTTCCTCCTCTGCCCAGAGTGCAGCGCCCTCTTCCTCCGGTTTTTAATATTCAAATTTTATCTCTTTCTCATTTTTTCAAAATTAAAAGCTCGAAATATTCAACAGCTGTTGTTGCATGTGTTTCGGTGAGTGTTTCTTGTTCAGAGTTGAACAAATTTTTGGGAGCTATAAAGTATTATTAAAAACTAATTAGTGGCAAATATGTAACTAGTTTGATTAATTGTGCAAGAATGTTTTTAAGTTAAATATAAATATTAGAATTTATATTATTAAATGTTTGCCATATAAAATATTTTATGAGTCAAAATGCATTCATTTCAAATAAAGATACATATTTCATTTTTAAAGCCCACAAATATCTGTTTACTGGGTCTATAAAGATCGATTTCTCTCTTTAGTAGATTTCTAATTTGATTAATATTAAATTTATATATTTAACATGATAAATATCTGTAGTATATAGCTTTTTCAGTCAAGTTGCCATCACTGTTGTGCTGCATTTGTTTGTGTAGGCGCTGCAGAACCCAAACAAACAGCCAACCAACCAATATATTGCGATTTATATGAATTTTTGTGGGTTTTTCGTTTGCATTTTATTTATTTATTGCTTTTTTCTTTTACAAAGTTCATTTTTGTGTGTTGCTCATCGTTCATATGAAAACCAATGCCCCCGGCACCGATTTCCCCGAAGTGATATTGCCGCCATATCTTGACCTTAAGACTTTTGTCTTTTCCAGCCAACTCGCCAACGTCAATGGACGCAGCAGCAGCGACGCATGCGCAGACGCCAGCTTTTTAGCTTATTTCTCTTTTTTTATATATATTCATATATATTTGTCCGATCGTTTTTTCTCGTATTTTTATTGGTGACCCAATGGAGCGTCGGAGCGGCGCCGCTGAACGCACTCGGCCAAACGCCCACAATATATAATAATTTCGTGTTTTTAAATGCTGTTTATGTTGATTTCATTCATCGACAAAGAAACCACAAAAAAAAGCGTAGTAGTGAGTGGACCAAAAACGTAAAACGAAAATGAAAACGAGTCGAAAACGAGAGCCACATGCAAATTGAAAGCGAATTGAATATATATAGTATTTTGAAGTGAGTTGGTCAGCCGGAGAGTTGGAGCTGGTGCTGCTGCTAGCCAGTGGCAATGATGCACTTGAAAAAAATAATAACTAAGCTACAAAAAATTAAGATTTTCGAAGGAAAAATTACCATTTTAGACAGGACATTTTTTGAAATAATTTTTAAAAGAATGATGCACTAATAATGTTGTGTTCAATTGTTTTATTATTTTCTTGTTTAATTACTTCTTTACCAAACTTTAAATGAACAAAAAAAAGTTGATTAAGAATATGGGAACGTAAATTTTAAGCTAAAATAGTCTTAAATCGTTCCTTAAAAAATATTAAACACGCTGAAATAATGCAAATTTATATCTATATAATTAGTTTTTAAAAACTTCTAATTATAGAGTATAATATTTAAAGACTATCTACGGTTTTGGTTGGCTTACTAATTTTCTTAAATACAATTAACTAAATAAATTTAAATAATAATATTGTTACGTATTCTTTAAAGACTTTTGTGGAAATACAGTTTAAAATTTAGTTAATAAATACAACATATGAAAAGTTATTGACAAAACCTCTCCTATTAATGACTTAAATTTGCATACCAAAATTTTCCCTGTGCATCTCATAAGCCGCTGTTGAAGCTGATCTGAGCTAGCAACTGGCCAACCAGAAGATAGCCATTTATATGTGCCATTAATCGATTGTCAGCAGCCTCGTCATGGCCCGCGATCGCCATTGCGGAGAGTGTGGAGTGATTGGGACACGGAGAGGGTGTTGACTGACAACTAGTTACCTGTTGCCCGTTGCCAGATACCCTGACATGGCCAAGAAGCTTTGTGGCTTCTCGAGAAGGCTGGCGACCAAGATCGCATTACTCGGGGAATACAATTAAAACTGGTGTGAGAATTAACAATATATCGCATTACCTTATTGTTTAAATTGTTTTGTTTTCGAATTGTGTCAGATTTTAAAATGTTTATAAATGTGGTTGGACTTAAATGTTGATTTTATTGTGCTGAGATCACTTTGAAATGAAGAAATATATATTCTTAGAATATGATATTTCATTAAAAAGGGTTTATAATTATAATAAGTGTCTTAAGATAAATTCCTTATTAATTCTCTTGTGCAGTGCAAATAGTCTGCAAAACCATAAGCTAGTGTTTCTAGAGTTCTTCTTAATAATATAGAATAAAACATATACAAAACGAACAATATAATACATTTATTTTATCATTAAATCTGTGATATTTCATCTGACACACTTACAATTGATTGATTGATATTTGATACATAAAGATAGTGTATTTAAAATTCTTGTTAACCTCTTCCCTCATATGTATTGATTACTGATTTGCAGTTTGGCGTCTGTTACGGTTTTTAATAAGTCGCTCTCGTATTCGATTTCTGCTTAGTGCTAACTGCTTGGAGAGTTGCATTAGCGGATTGCATTACCCACTTGGGGCCGGCGACTGGCAATCATCACCGACTTCATCATCATCATTATCATCATCATCATCGTCTTGGCAGATATACTATATATCGATGGTCATTATTATCCTCCACTTTTTGCCGTGGGAAGGCAAACAAATGTCAGGTTTCTCCTACACTTAAAGCGATATATACATACATATAGATATATACGTATAAGAAAGTGAGGGGATCTCGGCAGGTGAAAATTAAGTTACCGTTAATTGCCAGCCTGAAATATATAGGATCCACCACCAACACCGCCACCCCCTTAATTGCCTCACTCAATTAACACAGACCTTCCCCCTCTTCCCATGGCAAATTGCTGGGCAACTTGTCGAATCGATTTCGAACATTTTGAGTAATCTCCGTGTTTGGGAAGTATCAGGAAGGCACCAACTTGGAATAACCAATTCGTGTTTGTCGCATTAACATGCAGTAAACAAAATCAAATTGGAAACAAAACGAGTGGAAACTGCAGGAAAAACTAAGCCAGCAAGCAAGCGCCCCCACACACACACACGCTCTTTGCGGCTGAATTTTCCTTCTCATGGCCGCGCCGAGAGCTCTAAAAATAGAGTTTAACAAACTGAAAAAGTATTCCACCACATACAAAGACACGCACACTGGGAAACCGAATGAAAATCACCAGTTCGGGGGGATGCTGGGAAATTCTCTGCTCCCATTTTCACATTTCAAATTTACACACATATCGCACCTCGCCGCCGACAGCGTCGCCGTCGCCGTCGCCTCTCATTTTCCCCCAGCCTGCATTCAGATGCATCCATTCTAGCCAGAAATCCGCAATCCAAGGGATGGATGTGAGGTTATTTCGAGGGAGCAAATCTCAACACAGTTTTTTTTTTCCGCGCCTGTTCCCTACGTCATCGTCCTGTGGCAGTCAACATCCTCATACCTTGTCCGTAGTCCTTTGTCCTGCGACTTGTCGCAATTCTTCAACATCACGAAACAGGGGTGTAGGCAGAAGGGGTTGACTTAGTTTTTGGCTTAGAAATTAAAAAATTAATCAGTAGAAATAAAATAAAATATTATTGAAGTCTGCATATAATAAACATTATTTAATCTAATCTTATCTATTTAATCTATTTTTTAAGTATTCAAAAATTTGTAATTAATGGTCACACTTATCAACTTATCATTCGTAAAAAGTCTTTGTCGCAATAAAATGCTTTAAAATTTAAATCGAAGCATAATGCCTTTTCTTTTATGTATTTAATATTATTCAGAAAATGTACAACGTATTTATCTTACTTCAGTTAAACAGAATTATTGTTATCTATATCATATCCCCAATATCAATATCATATCCCCAAGACGCTTATATTTATATTTAATGCTTTTGCTATTGTTCTTAAGATGTTTCTGCTCAAAAAACATAAATCTACTTTAAACATTTAATAATTGATTACCGCAACATTTGTTCCCCTCTAAAATTAACTCTGCGTACGCCACTGATGAGATCAACCCCTTGGAGAGCGAGAGGAGTTTTCCCCGACTGACTGACTAACTGACGAGCCGGAGAGTTCGCTGGCATGCATTCTTTGTCCTTAAGAAGATGTGAAGTGTGGGGGCGAAAAGGATGCCGAGTGGGTGTCTGCGGAGGGGGTGGCAGGCAGAAATGTTGAATGTTGCATGCTCCATGGAGGATGCCAGCGCCTGCCACTTGGGCACTTGTGTAACAGCATTTCTGTTTGTTTTTGTGCATCTTCTAAGGCTGAGCACCCGCGTTCTGTTTTTCACCATATCAAGATCTTTGATGGGGTATGTTGATTAGGGAACTGTGTACAAGATACAATAATTTACCTATATTTAACAGAACAAATAAAACTATTTCCTTAAATATTTTTACAGTTTTTATTTAACAAGATTTTATGTATATTTGAGAAGAATTTTATTGTAATGTATTAATGTAATGTATTATTTCATTCTCATTTATTCACTGCTTTTCATCTTAAAGATTTCTCACTCAAATGATTTTGTAATTAATCTTATTGAAAAATAGATTGAAGAATTCTTTTTTTCAAGGCTGTAATATGACTCTTATTTCCTGCCCGAATTAGCCAAATCATTTTGCTTTCCTTTTTCTATAGCCTAAAATCATTGGTGTGAAAAGTCTTATTATATTCCTCACGAAGTCGTTTCCTTTGTGAAATTTGACACCGACATGTATACGTAGATTGCATGAAATGCACTTCCTTTTTGGTTGTCACATATTTCTTTTCAATAATGATATAAAATTTAATAGGATTTAATATTTCCTGAACTATACCAAAGATAACTTTGAGTTGTAAGAGTATTTTTCGTATAACTTTTCCCAAAAAATTCTCTCTTTCTTTTTCGTTAGAGTATTCCCCAATTCATTAACATGATATTCATTATTATTTTGCTCACTGACTTTATGTGTTGCCATGCGCCACCCCAATGTTCTGCATCGTGTTCTCCATCAAGTTCTCCCGGCTTCCCTGTTCTGCCCCATAACATCTCGACTCCCTGTTCTGTTCTCTGGCCGCCTCCAGTTCATCTGCATGATGTGTCGTGGGTACATGAAGTGCTCTTTAGCGTTTGCTGACATTTTCTCTTTTCTTTTTTACTGTTTTAATTTTTTTTTTTTTGCAACAGAAATGAGGGGTAAATATATATAGAAGAGTCGTGTAGAAGGCGCCCATGACGTGGAGATATATGCATATATATATGAATATTCAGATGGGCGGTCACTGCTCTACTTTGCCTAAAATTTGGATGCATTTTCATAATTTGTTTTTAGACTGTGTGCTGTGGGTTTAGTGGAATGTGAACTTGCATTTGCCGGTGCATTCCAGAACGGTAATTTATAAATAATAATGTCTTTGTTTGTTTTTATTGGAAACAATATGATGATTTCCATAAGCTTAATATAAAGTTTTAAATAAATATTATAGCTCTACTTTGTATCACCTGATATCCCTTGTGTCACCTCCATCATACAACTAATTCCTCTTCCGATTTGATCACTAATTTACTGGCACATTAATAAGCTGATGTATCTGACAGGAAGCCAATAAGCCTTGGGGCCGTGATATGCACTGGCGGAGTTCGAGGAGTGAACACACGCCCCGCTAATAACTTGTCATCTTTCTGGAACTTGCAGCCATCCCGACTAGTTCCTCCAGTTTCTGTGTTCTGTCCCTATGTATATATATATATATATATATATATGTTTGGATGTATGTATATCCACCTACCACCCCACCCACAGCCTTGGGCGTTCTCTCAATATTATGACAGCCAAGAGGGAAAATCTTTTGTTGCCTTTGCGCTTAATTCATCTCGAGCATCTCGAAGTTGGTCTTTCCTTACGCTCTGCCGCTGGTGTCCCTCGGCAGCTTCTCTTCATCATTCTCATCATCGTCTTGGCGTCTTGGTCTTTTCCGCGTTTCATTTCCATTTCGAGACTGATAAAAAAGAATGTAAAAATATTGTGGCTGCTCTCTTTGTGTGTTTATTCTTCACAAGTTGGATCCCGTCTTCAGTGGCGTTTTAAGGAGGGGTTTTTTTGTTTGTAATAGATACGAAGATACACTCCCAAATTTATTGTAAAATACAAAATTTGTTTAGAGATGCTGCTAGCTTAAGAAATTATTAAAATAGGAACACATTAAAAAAAGAAATAAGAAACAATTTCTATCTATCTATCTAAATAGTATAATTTTTAATGCATAGAATTTCCACCAAAAAATCCAAAGTTAATTTCCAAGACTTTTTTGAAGAAATACGCACCGATAAAGCATCTGACAGAAATTTGTATACATCATAAACTCCATAGCAACATTTTGTATTATTATTTGTTTAAATATTCATATAAATCTTCTCCCAAAAAGTACATCTGGCTCCCATCCCCGCTTCTTCATTCTCTCAAATATTAATCTTTTGTTTATTTTTCCTACTTGTTGGGTTGACAGAGATTACAACATTTTCTACTATTATCTGCCTGAAAATTGTTTCTTCTTTTTGTCTTTCTGTGTTATTTTTCGTTATCCTCGCGCTGCAGTTGCATTTTTGATGCGCTTCATTGTCAGTTGACCCAATTTGTTGGGCGTGGACCTCGGGGCAAGCAGCTCCCACACTAACACCAGCCCCCCCTTTTTCACTCCCTATCCAACTCCCCTTGGAAAACCCCGCTTTTCCCGCACTGCGGCCTCCTGAAAAATTCATGTCTTGAGAAGCCATTCAGAGTTTTGAACTTCTTTCCAAGTTGATTTCTGTTCACACAATAAAATGCACGAAGTGGGCGTGCTGGCTGGGTGGTTGCACAGTGGAAAAATTAGGAAATATTACAGGATTTTCTATTTGTGAAAAGTAAAGGGATAAATCGTAAAAATGCAGAAAGTTTTTAAAACTTCAAAATGTTGTTCAAAATTATGCTATAGCTTTTTACCCGAATCTGCTATTTAACCAACATAATCGCATACTTTTAGACTAATTTTTAGGGACTTAAAACACTTGAGTAATTTCTGAAGTTTTATTATATTTATATTAGTTTGTTTAAACAAAGGAAATACTAAAACTCAAGATTTTAGTGGTCTTTGAAAGCCAACTCCTGAGATTTAAAACCAAGAACTCCAGCGCGCAGATCTAGAATACTGCCTTTCCACCAAGGCCTTCCTTGATTAAAGTTGGCTTAAGCTCTATTAAGATACTTCCCAAAAAATATCAACTTTTCCGGTGAAATTTTCCCAAGTGTAGCTCACAAGTGCAGCTTGCAATTACCCGTTGTTGATGTTGTTGATGTTTTTGCCTGCCGCCGCTGTTGTTGATTATTAAATACTTATTGCTCGACTTGTATTTGAAAAGCGCGCCCAAGAATTAAAGTTGAAGTCGACGGGGCAGACCTCTTTTGTGGAAGTGAAAGAGAGATGGGTGAGACAGACCTTTGTGTTGGGTTAGATTGCATTAGGTTGCATGCAACGGGGCCATAGAAAGTGCCCCCCAAACCACACCAAACCGTGCCGAACCCATTGGCAGATCCCCATGGAGAAGCCACCGAGACTTGAGCACGCACCAGACATATAGGATATATATAAATGAATTCGAAGGGTGGTGGTGCTGTGTGCAGCAGTTGAAGCTGTCACTTTTCTGGGTTTTCATGCAGCAGCAGCAGCGCTTCTTCAATAGTGGGCAAAACCATATGGGAACTGTGCCTCGGGCCTGGGACTTTTCTGGTGACCTCGGGGCGGTGGTACATGCTCCCAAACAATCCAAACTATGGTAACTATGGTAATCACCTCAATTATAATAGTCTCAGTGCGATTACCCGCCAAATAACTCAATAAAAGTTGATGAACTGGGTTAGGGAAAAGATTCCCACAGCACGGAGTAAGGTTTTATTTACGTTTGTAAGTGGGTTTATCCCATACAAATTTCTTTAAATAATAAAATAAACCTTAAAAATATTTAGAAGCTAATGAAATAAAAATATTCTGAGTTTCTGTGCTTTGATGTTATTTTTAAAGTTTTATATTTAATGTTGTAATTTGATTGTACTTATTTTGGCAAGTGTTATATATTTTTTACCAAATTAAATTATTTAGCTTCATTTCCAAGTCAAAATATTTATTCTAATGTAGTGTTCAAAAAGTGAACTACTAATTTTTGGCAGTGCATAATTGACAGATTTCGATATGGCAATGCCGCTTGGCTCTCTCTCGGATACTCTTTTACTCTCTGCTGGTTTCTGGCTCTTTCCCGCTCTCTGTCTCTCTTGCAAATAAGGGTTGGCAGGCGTTAAATTTCCGTTGTTATTTGCAAAAGTGCAAGGATATTCGAGAAGGGGAATATTCGAAGGATATCCTGGCGGTTGCATTACAAAAACAACATCACTCCGAACTTCTTGCGGGAAGTTGTTGTTTTTTGTGTTAATCTTCTTTTATTATGATTTAAACAAAAGCCGCTAATAACTTGCAACCCCCTAGCTCGCTCTCTCACTCACTTATTTTCTCTCTCTCTCTCGATGTGCCCCCATTTGGGAGAGTCCAGAGAGAGAGCTCTCCGGAAATTGCGCTTAATGGTCGCATTTAGAATGATTTTTAATGCTGATTAAACTGCGTCGTAAAACTATTTTCCAAGGATCTAGCTCGGGTCATTTTCCAACAGTCTGATTTCCCAGGCTCATCAAAAATGACGGGGGGGAGTTTAATTAGTGGGAACCCCCCCTTTTCAAGAGAAATTTCCCCACCGAGTAATAACGGGAGCACGAACATTTTCCGCTGCAGTTTCGCCCCCCACATACAGCTGCATTTTGTGAATTTTGCAACCCCCTTGTCGTTGTCGGCGAAGAAAAACAAAAAGAAAAACAACCCGCACTTTGAGACATCTGTCTGAGTTTCTCGCTCTCTCTTAATGTGTTTTTCTCTCGCCGTGCGCTCTCTTTTTCTCTCGCGGAGAGAGCGCCAGGAGCCGTCGACGCCTTCAGTAATGGAAATATTTCAGGCTGGCTCAGTCAGTACTCCATTTCAGTCAGTTAGCCGACATTAGTTTTTCGCAGACGCTTTTCCGCCTAGCAGTATTTTTGTAGCCCACCCAAAAAAAATATATAAAAAATGCTTTCTAATTAGCAGGACTAATCGTAGAACACCAGCCCAAATTAGTAAATAATATATAGGCATACCTATGGAAATATATAGAGAGTTACGTATTGAAGTGCCGCGGTATTTCGGGACGAATAATTCGCAAAAGTAACCCCGTGTGTATGTATTCGCCTGTCTGCCTCAGTCCATTATCCTTTAAAAACACACTCACACACACACACACGGCACACTCACAGCATATATTTTATATATACTTATACATACATATATCGGCAAATTAAAAATATATCGCGAAGAGAAAAAAAAAGCAGACAGACTTCAAAGTGAAATTCCCCCATTCAAACGACGCGACTATATTGATTTTTCGTCATTTTATCTCAGTGCCAAAGTGTTTGTAATATACCGTCCATACATATAAAAAAAAAAAACAACAAAAAAGAGCAAGAACCTAGTTCCCTAGAACACAAAAACGATTCCGTTTCACTGAACACTCCTGCCTTAACTATATTTACCTAATACATAATTGAAGAGGAGCGGCCAAAACGACGGAACACACACTAGTTAAAGGGACTTACCCACTGTCCTCGTCCTCCCATTTAACCACCACACAACGGGAAAAGTAAAACCCAGGGAAAATCGGAAAATATCAGCAGAATGAGCAGCTACACTGCCGCCCAATATTACAAGACCACCAATATGATTACCTCCAATGAGATTTACTGGTAAGTGCCCCGTTTCTGCCCCTTCGGAATTGAGTGTTGTTTCGCAAAGTTTAAGGACATTTCTAGGGGGGGCCAACTTAAAAGTTCAAATTGCCGTAATTCGATGAGAATTTTCGGAAGAAATAAAAGTTTGCTGAATCGAATTTCAGAACAAATCAAGCGAAATGTTCTGGTAACAAGACCTTTAAACTCTTCAAATCGTATAAAATTCTCTTTTAGACATACTTGTGTCCATGATTTCTTTTCATTAACATTCTGGCCTTAAAATAGAATGAAGAGAATATATATTTATGCAAAGCTTTTAGGGCTATTTTTATGCAAATTAAGTCAAATATATCATTTCTGGTGAACTAAATTTGAAGCTTATCAGGGGATATTGAGTAATTTGGAATATTGGAATACAAAATATATTTATTCTTTATTTATGCCTAGAAATAGTTAAAGAACTATTGTTAGTAGGTTTAAAATTCGATTTTTAAGTTTGAATTTGTACTATATTTTATTTTTTTATTTTTTATTGAAATTTTGCATAAAATTTAAGAAAATAGATTTTTGTCAGTATAAAACCTGAATAATTTGTCTGATATTAATTATATGAGCTTAGTTACTTAATTAAGAAAACAAAATTCAAGAATCTACTTTTCTGATGGCAAAAACTATGTGTATATTATTTTTTGGCAAGTGTATTATCCTTTTTGTTGCACTTGTAAGAGCTCCGTCTGCACACGCCGCCCCCCCCCCCCCCTTTTTTTTTTGTTTTTGCTGCTAAAGTGGCAGAGTTCAAGGTTCGATTAGTTAGGCCCGAGGACAATTGTGACGCAATTGCTCTCTGTTTCTGTCTCTCTGTGTGTTTCTCTCTCTCTGCTCGGCAGCTTCACCGGCCACGCCCCCGCCCTCCTTTTTTCGGCCCCATCAATAGTGCAATTTTGACGCGCTTCACAATGCCCACACACGACGTCGATGATGCTTGGAAAAATCCCATATCCCCGAACATATCCCCAGCACCGTATCCATGGCTTTTGATAGCCACAAAAGGTCGAAACGCCCACTGTAATCGCCCCCGCATCATGGCCAAGTTTTTCCCATCCGTGGGCGTCTCTCTCTCTCTGTTTCTCTCTTTCCCTCCTTCTCTCTCTCTCTTGCATCCCAAAAAAAGTTGCCAACGAGTTTGTTAATTTACTGAACTATGCTGCGTATTTCCAGACAATATCTCTATGCATTTTATATGAAAAGCATTTGTAATGCACTTCTGCAAAAATTTGTGAATTTATTTTTAACCCAAAGTTATGGCAGTGAAATTTATTTATAAAAAGTTTCAAATTTTAGCAACAGAAATACTTTTGCCCCGAAGGCTGCAACGGGAAATTGTCAGGAACGTCGAAAAGTATGCAATAAAGTTGGCAACAAATGTGGCTTAGTGCCAAAGATAGCTGCATAGGTGGCGCCAGCTGATAGTTTTGGCAGACGAAAAAGTTTTCCATTAAATATAAAAACAATTGGGAAAAACCAGTCACAACAAAGTATTTCTGGCTTAACGTAATTGTTATATCAATAATGGAAAATACTTTTTTATTTTTAGAATAGAAACTAGAGTTAAAAATGGTCTCGAACATGTAAAAATATACCAAGAAGTACCGAGGATTTATTTTATTCTCAAAAAGCAACCACAAAAAATATAAAAATTCCTATTTCGTTGTCGCAGTCTGTTTACTCATGAACCTTGAACCTTGGCATTTTTCATACATAAAATTACATAAAGTACACAGT
>VNJR01008093.1:0-10570 GCA_008042585.1 Drosophila punjabiensis
TGTTTGTGGACATATCCGGAGCATTTAACAATGTTAGCACAAACGCAATAATGGATCGCCTAGAAGCGACCAACACGCCCCCCGCCATCATCTCGTGGATAAGAAATCTTCTGAGCTGCAGACGGGTACACTCCGATTGGGGCACCGCCTCCATGGTGAGAGGAGCGCACAGGGGCACGCCGCAAGGTGGAGTCCTATCACCTCTCCTATGGAATCTGGTGGTAGACGACCTCATCAAGAGATTCGACAGGAAAGCACCAAAGATAACAGCCTATGCGGATGACATAAGCATAATTATCACGGGAGTATGTCCATCGACTCTCAGCTCGATCATGGAATCAACGCTCAGGGAGACATGTGAGTGGGCGGACAAGGTAGGGCTCAATATCAACGCGGACAAGACGGACCTCATTCTCTTTACCAAGAGATACAAGGTACCGCAATGGATCCCCCCAAAAATTAACACGACTTGGCTACCCCGACAACATAGGTCAGATACCTCGGCACTGTACAAGACAGCAAGCTGGCATGGAAACCCAATGTAATGGAGAGGGTGAAAAAGGCCACCATAGCGCTATACGCATCTAAGAAAATGCTTAGCAGCACATGGGGCCTTTCGCCCGCTCTAATGCACTGGGTCTAAATATCGGTTGTGTGTCCGACACTGCTGTATGGAGTCCTAGTGTGGTGGCAAGCCATGGAAAAGAAGACTTATGGACTTATGGCTTATGGAGAGAACCCAGCGGCAGGCACTGCTCTGCATAACTGGGGCGCTGAGGTCAACCCCTACAAAAGCACTCGAAACAATAATCGGAATCGATCCCATCGATATCTACGCGCAACTGACAGCAGGAAAGGCGCCACAACGCCTGGTTGCATCAGGAAATATGTCGCTACAAGGATTCGGGCACAGTTCAATTGGCCGGACATGAGCAGTACATCTGACTACAGATTCCAAGAACGTGCCCGGATGTGAAAACAACAACATTAATGGGACCTAACGACTGGAAAACAGGTCAGGCACATGGTAAAAATGTCAATATCTACACCTCTAGAACAAAAGCCGTTGCAAAAATCAAAAAAGTCGATGTCACAAAATCAATTTAAACCATACTTAATCGACAGAGAATTTCCCAAGGACTAGCATTACTTAAAATTTAGATCACCTATCGTCATGTTTTTTTCTTTAAATGATAGATACATTCATTACCTGTAAAATAAGATGAAAAAACGGCAGTTGAGTTTGGGATTGCACAGGTAAATCGCTACCTGCCAGGTGTCCATTTTTTTCACTTTTTTCTGGCTAAAGTAGTCTACGGAAATGCAACGGCATAAACCAAAGCAACTCAGGGGTAAAATATACCAAAATACCAAAAAATCTGGTCTTACTTAAGAGCGAAAACGCTTGTTAGGGTTAAAATTTTAAATTTGTTCATGTTTTTTTGTATTGAATGCAAAATCTTTTCTTTACATTGGTTTTTTAATAATACTAATACCATAAAGCCAAAGAACTTTTTTTTTTATATTTAAATATTTTTTTTTTGCATTCAAAATATTTTTATTTAAGCAAATACATAAAAATAATGATTAAAAATTAAATAAAAAATATTTTAAAAAAATGTCTTCATAGAAAAAAATTGATTTTTCCACTTTGATACCCTATAAAGGGGCGATTTAGTGGGCGTGGCACATTATCCAATACATATGTAAATTTTAGAACAATTACCTGCCAGTTGCCGTTTAAATTATTTGAATATCTTATTCGGTTCAAAAGTTATGATTTTTGAAACGTAAAATTAGAAAAGGCGCTACTGTACGACGGCTCCCAGATGGAAGGAGGAGTAGGAGCGGGCATATACTGCACGGACCCTGAAATGAGGCTGTCGTATAAGCTACCAAGCCAATGCAGCATATTCAACGCGGAAGTACTCGCCATTGGGAAAGCGACAGAGCTTGCGCAGAGCATAAACCGTCCTTATGAGGCGGTCAATTTGTTCGTAGACAGTCAAGTGCTATAAGATCCATGCAATCGTCAGCGGTCAGTTCCAGAAGTGTGCTGGTAAGCAGGGAGACACTAGATATCCTGAGCACGACTAAGTCAAAGAGGATATACTGGGTTCCCAGCCATCAGGGCATAGATGGTAACGAAACCGCGGATGAACTTGCAAAGGAAGGCGTCGGACAGGCGAGTGAAAGAAGAGAAAACGTTCCGGTTTCCCTAAGAAAGCTCCAAAGTGAATTAGAAGTGAAGGCGAACGAAAGAGAAAAAAGCAGATAAAGGAGAAACTCTACTACCTGCAAAATATCAAAAATCATGAGAGCGCAACGAAAAACTTAGTTACTACGTGCTGCATCTTCCACGGAAAGATTGCAGACTGTTAGTAGAAATTCTCACAGGTCACTGCCTGACCGCGACTCATGCCGTCAAGCTGGGCATCACCGAAAACGCAAACTGCCGGAAATATGAATCCGGGGCAACCGAAACCCTGGAGCATCTCATGTCCGGCACTAACAAGGTCAAGATTAGACTCCTAGATATCTGAAAGAATTTGGCGCAATTTTTAAACCATAAGGTTATCTAATTGATCCAAAATATCATCAATTCTAGGGAGTGGGAATTTATCAGATAAGATTTAGTTGTTATTTTTTTGGGGGTAATCAATTACTAAACGCTATCGTTTTGTATTGCAATTTGGTAATGACTTTTTCCGGACGATTAATAATGGGGTGTTGTATTCGGAAACTGAAGGGTCTTTTTTTTGTCTTTAATTAACTTTTCTACTTGGTTTTCTACTTCTTTTTTTTTACTGTGTGGAACTTGTAGCGTGTAACGACTGGAGATGTGTTTAGAGATCCGAAAGAATCTGTGATTGCGGTGCTCGCCTTAATATCCGGCTCTCGCTCGTCGGCTTTGGCGGTGGTGGTCTTGCGTGCACAGATCCTATCACAACTACACCTTATTATTACTAAATCTAGAACTTAGCGAGCTAGCGACAAGAGAGAGAGAATTTAACGAAACCGGAAGAGAATTAAATAAATTCAGGAAAGAAGAGAAGAAATTGCAAAGTTTGTGAGAAAGCCAGCGAAATCGAAGCCACTGATGTCATTGTCCTCGCATGTTTTCCCTCCCAGCCTATGATCACCTTCCTTGGAGAATGTCTCCGGTGACACCTTTGATACCCTACGATCGCGGGTACATCAGCAGAGTTAGATAAGTATTGAGTTTTAGTTATTCATGATTATTATCTTTCGTTTTCTATTTGTTTTCATTGTTAATGTTAGTACACATAGCAGAACACAGTAGCATTATCGAATATTAATCCAGAATGTGGAATTATCTTTAAGTCTAGACTTAATCAAGACTGCAACGTATCGGCTAATCGAAATCTTATTCAAATGAATTTTGTTTTGTTTTACGATATTTAGTTTTGAGCTTCGCTAATCTTTGTCTCTAGTTCAAAAATTCTTCAAAGTATTCATTCTTGAGGTAAACGAACGCGGAGAGAATATAGTAGCAAGTAAGTTCGGACAGAATCAAATGTAAACATTCCATAATACGGTATACTCTCGTTTGTAAAACTCACTTAGTTAATCCAGCGATGAAGATCGATCTCCGCCGTGATTAAAGCTGAAAACAAGATTTGGCAACAATATGCCGTTGATTAAATATATGGATTCTGCCTTGCCCATAATTCAATTGTTTAGTCTGCACCGAGATCTCGTTCCTTCTTTAAAATTAATTTACAAAATCAATTACTAAAGAGTTTTAAAACTAGATAATTATACAACTAATTCATGTTTAATTCCTGGCAAAACGCATCTCTTAGTTGCGTATGATTTTAATTAATTCAATTTTCTTATTTCAGATTCTCAGTACTCAGTACTCAGATGCTAAATTTTGAAAATCCCTTGCACACGCAAACGCCCTCACTTTTCTAGAAAACTTGAGGCACCGATCAACGGGTTGACCACTCGGGTAACTGGGCACCGACACGCGGATCAATATTTTACAACTTTTAGGCTTTATTTCTTTATCTTTTATTTAGCGGAACAAAATTACGTTTGTATCAGCTGCCGGTTTGATGAAAAAGAATGGTGGCCGGAACTAAGGCTGGATCACCTGTCAGAAACGTCAAAGTTACCGGTGACCGGACGATCTGGCATCCGTTTAAAGCTTCCTATCGGTATCTTCTCGATATGGCAACTCTGATAGGGGTGCGATCTGGCAACCCTCGGAAGTTCATTGTACGTTGTTAACTTAATCTGTTCGATCTGGTTACAACCACGGAAAAGGTAATTTAAATCCCAAATATACTGATTGATCGATTCAAGTCAAGGATAAAGAAAAATACTAAACCAATTTTATTCGAAATAATTCTAGCTAAACTTAGTTTGGTATTTTAGCCACAACTGATTTAAAGTACAAGTTTTGCAGTCGCTACAAGCGCCGCTACAAAACCCCGCTGCCACAGTCAGACTAGGGTATTTATTCTAGGTACCCTAGGATGACACCACATGGAGCGACGTTACTGTCGAATATCCTTCACGTGATAATTCCCGAGGAGTCGACCTTGTAAGTTGTTCATAATAAGAATTTCCCAACTTTCTTCTAACGCGGGATTTTACAAAGGCTGACCCCAATATTGCATTATAGCCAGTTTGAAAACAACTTTGTTTGAAGTTGCGACGAAACACTTCCTGTCCTAAGACGACGTGACCTCAAAATTTAACTCTTTTCGTTTTGATCGTGAGCTTTCTGCATTTGCTTTGTTGCTTCTTCACGAATTATCTCGAACGAATCCTGCCGATTAAACGTCAGAGAACGATCATCTAATAAATTCAACTTCCTTAGCAAAGCGTATGTCGAACCTGAAGTTACCATATGCTGACCAAAAGCCATATAGTTTGGAGTCGTCCCTGTACTTGAATGGATTGAGGACCTTAAAGCACAACATATTTTATTTAGGTACTCGTCCCAGTCCTTTTGGTCTGGACGTAGATAGGCCCTTATGGCCGCTAAAACCGAGCGATTCACTCGCTCAGAAGCGTTGGCTTGAGGCGAATGAACAGCCGTTAGTGTATGCGGTATTTCGTACTGCCGCATTAGTTTTTTAAATGCTTCGGAACGAAATTGCGACACGTTATCAGATACAATTGTTTCAGGGACTCCAAAGGTCATAAACAGCTCTCTTTCAAGATATTTAATTACGATGTTGGCATTTATCCTTTTAACAGGTTTTAAGAAGATAAATTTTGAAAAATGATCGAGAACAATGAATATTCCGATATTGCCACTTCTGGAACGTGGATACGGTCCCAGAAAATCTATGAAAATCCGCTGGAAAAGTCTTACCGTTTCTGGGGCTTTCCCTAAAGGTGGCCTAAGAACGTGATTCGGTGACTTCGTAGTCTTAGAAGTATCACACGCATTAATGTACGCCTTAACATCAGCTACAAGTCGAGGCCAAAAATAATATCGTCTTACTCGTTCTATTGTCTTATGAATTCCACCATGGGAAGCTAACGGACTATTGTGCGCTTGGAACTAAACTTTAGGTACTAAATTATTAGATATCCAAAATTTCCATGCATACTCATCATGCTTTTGCTCCCCTGTCAAATGTTCTGCCTTTCTATAAACAAAACCGTCTTCAGTTTTAAGATCAGGAAAGTTATCTTTATCCGCTTCAACCTTGGCTACTATGTCTCGATAGTCCAGAGACTTAAATTCTTCTGACTTTAAATCAACGAGTAACCCTTCTTGCAGATCTACCGCTGCTATTTCATCTTCGTTTACACGCGACAATGAATCAGGAACAACGTTCAGAGATCCCTTACGATGTTCAATTTTAAAGCGAAATCTTTGCAGAGCTAACGCCCATCGCGCTAACCGTGAGCTAGGATCGTGATTTGACATGAGCCATTTCAACGAAGCATGGTCAGTTATGATTTTGAATTCGTGACCTTCCACATAGGCCCTGAAATTTTGCAAGGCTACTATCGCCGCCAAACATTCCTGTTCAGTCACAGTATAGTTGCGCTGAGCTTTGTTCAACTTTTTTGAAATGAAAGCTATAGGACGCTCGTCCCCTTCTTCGGACATTTGCACTAACACGGTACCAACTCCAGACTTGCTATCATCGCAATGTATAGCGAATGGTTAAGAAAAGCACGGACTACACAAAACCGGAGCTTGACTAAGACGGCTCTTTAACACTTCAAATGCTTCTAACGCGTCGGGTGTTAAAGAAAATCTTCGCTTCGTTGTCATGAGATCTGTCAACAGTGCAGCAGAAGTTGCAAAATTCGGTACGAATTTACAATACCATCCACACAAACCCATAAAGCTTCTCAAACCTCGAAGAGTTTTCGGCACGGGAAACTCGATAATCGCTTTTACCTTTTCAGGGTCGGTTCGTATACCGCCATCCCCTTTGATGTGACCAAGACTTTTGACAATATTGATTGTCAAACCAGCATGCTTCATTTGTGCCGCTATCTATCTGAGAACTTCCAAATGACTCTCGAAGTTAGACGACACAACTAAGAGATCATCAAGATAGACGAAAACTTCGTTCCTAAGATGCGCGAGAACAACTTAATCTATTAATCGAGACATAGTACTGGTAGCATTGCACAGCCCAAAAGGCATCACCTTAAATTGGTAAAGAGGTCTACCAGGAACTGTAAAAGCAGTCTTATATCTGGACTGAACTTCTAATGGAACTTGCCAATATGCATCCTTTAAGTCCAGACCCGTAGTGTACTCTGCTTTAGGCAATCGACTTAGGAAACCACCGATTTGAGGAAGTGGATACGCATCCTTTTCTGTAAAACTATTAACTTTACAGCAATCCAAACAAATTCTCACTTTGCCTGGTTTGGTGACCATAACAATAGGAGAAGATCACGCGCTATCTGATTCCTCAATCACACCTAGTCTTAACACTCTGTCAATTTCTTCGTACTTACTCTTCTCCACTGCAGGTGAAACCGTGAAATACCGCTGTTTTATTGGTTTTGCATTCCCTATGTCAATCGAATGAGTTATCAGACTAGTCTTGCCAAGACCTTCCTCGGAAAACATTTTATGACACTAGCTAGCTTAGATTTCATCTCTTCAGATAAGTCGTGTTGATCAACTTCGACCTTGCTGCTGACGTCACTCGATTCGAGTTCAAATATCTGCAAATTCTTCGGAAGAAGATTATACAGCCTCCAAAAATCTATACCCAAGTAAAGATCTTGTTTTAGAGAAGGCACTATATAGATATTTAAAGTCTTTGATACACTACCTTATTCTACATCAGTTTTCATTATGCCTACAATACGTTGTGGACTTCCATCCGCTGTTGTAGCACTAACATTTAGCGACTTAAACGACTTTCCTTTCGACATTAGTTCTTTAGCTAATTTACGTCCGAAACAGCTAATGGAAGCGCCGGAATTGAGTAACCCGTAAACAAAACGATCGAGTATCCGAATAGGCAAAAATGGACGAATATCTCTATTTCCAGTAGGAATACCACATATATATTTTAATCCAAGTGTACAGTTTTTGACATTCTGCCAAACGGTTCTGATTCTCCTAGAGCTTCGAGATGTAGATTTCTGAATACATGATTCAAGGTAAAAACAAGGGGTTTTTATTTCAGATATGTCTTTGATTTTACAATGCATTAAACTGACATTGTTAATTGGAACGTCAGGGGTTGTAGATGGTGTTGCTTTTAGACCTGCAACAACCTTTAATCAGTCATTGATGACTGATGACGAGCGGCACTCGAAGTCTTCTGTTTGAGTTGCAACTTCGTAGTGCCAAATTGCGAGTTTTTTGCACACTTATCACAATTCGGTTTATAAGTGTTAGCGGCTCGACAGTCGTAACAAAAGACGCGCTTTTCCGACAGACAATCTTGGTATCTGTGCCCTTCTTTGCGACAATTCCAGCATGCCAAAGAAAATGCATTAATTTCTAATTCACTTTCCGATTCGGACTCGACTTGCGATCCTGATTTCGGAGTTAACTCCGAGACTTCTCGACTGAAAGGAGTTCCTCTAGCATAGCCGTTGGATTGTTTGACGTCGTCTAAAAATGCTTCGCGTCGACGACAAATTTCCCTCAATTCGGGTAAATTTCCAACATCTACGTTTAGTAGTTCATGCCTGATTTCAGGTCTTAAATTGTTCTTGAGTTTTCGGGTGGACCAAGGCGATTCTAGCTGATCGACAAGGACATTTACACATTTAAACAGTCGAATGTCTCATTATGTTTCTATTTCCTATTTCGAATCAACTCCTCAATGTCTACATCGTCCCTTCTTTGTCGAAATTGACAACGCAATGCGGAACATAACCTATCCCAATGAACTTCGGTGACTGATTTGTGGTAGCGCCAGTAGAACTCGTTGGCCTTGCCCTCGAACAGAACAATAACGTGCCTACAGAGTTCTGGGAAGTTTCCTTCTAATGTTTGATGTGTGAGCGCTTCTACCAGATATATAAAATGAACTATCGTTACTCCTGATCCAGAGTATTTGAGTTTCCATCCGTTCAAGATGTGAACAACTTTGTCTGGTCTATTAATGAGATCGGACAAAGAACTTTTATGTGAAATAGGGGTTCCTATGTTAGGCGTAGACACACGGACGTTTGCCCCTTGATCATCATCTCGGGTACTCTGATGAACGGCTTCTACTAACAGTTCCTGCATAGTTGACCTTTCCTCACCATTAGCAACGAAATTAGTAGGTGTAGCAATAAGTCTTCGAACACTTTCAACTACGGTAGCTTGTACCAATTCTGCCATTTTCTCAGATAAAATTTGGAGCATTCTACGCTCCATAGCAAGCAAAGTAATAGCATTAACAGTATTCATTGAATTGTTATCCCTAACTGACGTGCTCGTAGAGAGTCCGGACGTACCGGGAATATCATCAGATGGGTTTCTAGTTTTAGTAACTTCAGTATGACGACTTCTAGATTGAGCTCGGGTTTGTAAACCTTTATTGTCTGCTACTGGTCTACAGGAAACTGTACAGAACTCGCTTTGCATTTCCTATGGATTTCATGGTTGCATGAAGTTTTAAAAATCTCAGTTGCGGACTGATCTCTAGTTTACACAACGGACAAACTGGCCTGGTAGCTTCTTGAGAGCCCTTGCCAGGTTATCGATCCAGCCCCATTTTGTGCTAACGTAGCAATTATATAAAGATAATGACGATAAGAAAATTAAAGATATAGGTGATCGAGGTAAAAATAATTAAGGCAGTCAAACTCAAAGGTATAAGAAGATAAGTAGGTAATCGTAAAGTTGATATAATTCAGACAAAGATATTTATAAATGAAACTCAATGTGTGATGTTCCCGTGTCGTAGGGTATTGTTTAGATTAAGAACTCTCTCGAGAAGAAAGGGAAAAGAATAAAGAAATAGATTGGTTTGTTCCTATCTTTCAACAAAAATGAAAAACAAAAAGGGAGATAATTAGAGTATATCAAATTTAAATGGACAACGTCTTACTCAAGAGCCAAACACGCTGTATTCCTGCTTTATAGTTAATAAAGTCTAATTCCTCTGGGCGAATTGAAATTAAATATTTCTATAAGTCATCCGTGGATAGAGAACCTACTCAAGATCTTTCTATCTTCCACTAAGATTGAATCTCACAAGAAAATATATAACTTCCAAAGTTTAGTTTAAAGTTTTCTATAGGGCCAGAAGATCAACCATAGTTCGATCCATCTGCTTTTTCTCCACTCAATTTATTCTCACCTTTGCGTAATTAAGGAAAATCTTTATCGTTAAGGCTTAATTGTGGCCAGCAAGCATTTACACATTTACTGTTGTCCTAAACGATTAAATCCGAGCGAAAAGATTTTAGAGAAGGAAATTAAAGTTGAAAATTTAAAAAATATAGAAATAATTTGAATTTATCTATCTGTGAGTCTTAATGAGTTATTACTGTACTCACTAAGGCTCCACGTCTGGGCGCCACTTTCTTTAATAATTAGTTAGAAATTATAACTGTAGCGTGTAAGATGTGTTTAGAGATCCGAAAGAATCTGTGATTGCGGTGCTCGCCTTAATATCCGGCTCTCGCTCCTCGGCTTTGGCGGTGTGGTCTTGCGTGCACAGATCCTATCACAACTACACCTTATTATTACTAAATCTAGAATTTAGCGAGCTAGCGACAAGAGAGAGAGAATTTAACGAAACCGGAAGAGAATTAAATAAATTCAGGAAAGAAGAGAAGAAATTGCAAAGTTTGTGAGAAAGCCAGCGAAATCGAAGCCACTGATGTCATTGTGGTCGCATGTTTTCCCTCCCAGCCTATGATCACCTTCCTTGGAGCATGTCTCCGGTGACCCCTTTGATACCCTACGATCGCGGGTACATCAGCAGAGTTCCATAAGTTTTAAGTTTTAGTTACTCATGATTATTATCTTTCGTTTTCTGTTTTCATTGTTAATGTTAGTACACATAGCAGAATACAGTAGCATTATCGACTATTAATCCAGAAAGTGGAATTATCTTTAAATCTAGACTTTTTTTTTTTTTTTTTTTTTTTT
>VNJR01008097.1:0-15990 GCA_008042585.1 Drosophila punjabiensis
GAACATATCTGGCTACGTCTCGAAAGAGTCCCGGCCAATAATACCTCTGGGCGACCCGGGTGGTCGTTTTCCTGATGCCGAGATGTCCTGCCGTGGGCTGGTCATGACACTCCGACAGTACTCGCTGCCGGTGTTCCTTGTCCACACACAGTTTCCATGGCACGGAGTCTTCATCGTCGGGTCGGGATCCAATATGCCGATATAACTGCTGGTTCTCGTACACGTAGTCCGGGAAATCTTCAGGCCTGTCCTGAACGCGTTTCCGCATCCGCTGATACCAGGTACAACTGGGTTGATCCTCCTGAATCATCTGTAGTACCTCCAGAGGCTGTCGTGACAGCGCGTCTGCCACAATGTTCTGGCTTCCTCGTCGGTATGTGACGTCAAACTGGTACTGCTGCAGTTCTAGCGCCCAGCGCGCGATTCAACCGGTGGGATTATCGATTGAGTTGAGCCACTTCAAAGTAAGATGGTCCATTATCACCTCAAATCGATATCCTTCCAAATAGCACCTAAGCTTCCTTATGGCCCAGATAATAGCCAGACACTCCTTCTGAATAGTTCTCTTCAGCTGCAATGAGTCGTCGGCTTGCGATTGCGATGACGCGTTCTTCTCCCTGGATCTTCTGGGAGACCTCCCAGACCTATGTCGCTGGCGTCGGTTTGAAGAACAAACTTTGTGCTGAAATCGGGGCAGGCGAGCACAGGGGCCTCCGTAAGTTTCCTTTTCAATTCTTCAAACGCATCTTGTTGCCATTGCTGTCATTGCAATTTCTTACCTTTCTTTAGCAATAGAGACATGGGTTGTACGATGCTGGCGAAGTTGGGTACAAACCTCCTGTACCATGACGCGATACCAAGACATCTTCTTAGCTCTCTGAACGTTGTGGGCGGACTGAGTTGTCGTACTGCCGAAATCTTATCGGGATCAGTGTGGATTCCTTCTCGCTGATGACATGCCCTAAGTACACCAGGCCACGCTTAAAGAAACTACATTTCTTTGCATTGAGGCGGAGGTTCGCCTTTCGTAACCTTTGGGAGACTTCCCGTAGGTGCTGTACGTGCTCCTCTAAAGTGCGTCCGATGATGATAATATCATCTAACAATGCGAATGCATTGGGCTCCATGTCGGGGCCTATGACGCTGTCGAGCGCCCGCTGAAATGTGGCTGGTGCTGAATGGAGGTCAAAAGGCATGACCTTCCAATGGTACAGTCCCCTCCCTAGGACTGTAAAAGCAGTGCACTCGCGACTGCTCTTGGCCATGGGGATCTGCCAATATCCGCTTTTCAGGTCAAGAGTCGATATGTACTTTGCGTGGCGCAGCCGCTCCAAGATGTGGGTTACCCTTGGCAGCGGATACGCGTCTGGAATCGAATGGGCATTCAGTTGCCGAAAATTAACACATAACCTCATCTCTCCAGATTTCTTGCCCACGAGCACAAAAGGCGCGCTGTGGGGGCTTCGCGAAGGCTCTATGCACTCGTTGCGCAATAGTTCGTCGATTTGCTCACAAATAATCCGCTGCATTGCGGGATTCTTGGGAAAATACCTCTGTTTAATTGAGATTGAGTGCTCGGCGATATGTGACACTCCGGTCAATCCTTCGAATTTGGCCAATTCCTCCAGTAGAAATTTGTCAACCCATGGTTCTAATGTTCCATGCTCTGTGGTCTCCTTGATGACAGCGAGGGCTCCTCCAGCGTCAGGTGAATACTCTGGTTTGGCTGGGGGAGGCACCCGCGGTCCTTCCACTGGCTGAGTTGCACTCGCATCCTCATCCCGTCGAAATGGATTTTTCCGCACGGCTGTTTCGTCTCGAGGTCCTAAAATACTGCTGGTCTGCGCAGTTGGCAGCCTGCGCTCTGGTTCGATGATCGTTGGTTCGGGTACTGCTGTTTTCACGGTGTCGATCGACTTCGGGGATATTTCATTAATCAGAAGTGGGGACAGAACTAAATCGTTCTTGGGTGTAGCTACAAGAAGAGGGTTAAGTTGCAGAGAAACGCTACCACATGGTAGAGTTGCGGACACTCCGCTGAGAAAGTCCATGCCTAAAAGTACATCTTCAATGATTTCTGGTAAAACCAAGAGCGGAAATTTGACCCATCGTTGGTCCAACTGGACTTTTGCGACTAGTGACTGGGTTATCTCCTTGCGTGAGCCTTCGGCTAGGCTGACTTGGGTGCGTACCGACCGTACGTTGCGTGGTGTTCCCACTCGTTGAACGACCCTTTCGCTGACAAAACTCCTGCTGGCTCCTGTGTCTATGGTTGCGTTAAATACCCGTCCCTCGATCTGTACCTTGGCGATGACTCTGTTGGCTTGAACTTGTAATACTTCTTCTAATTCCGGGGATTCCTCCTCCTCGATAGTCTCCGGCCGCTCCTCGAGTGGGCAAAGACTTCTCTCGTTTCCCGGACGAATGCGACGGCAGCATCCGTCAGTTCGTACTCCTCTGCGACCACACTCCCAACAGAAAATAACTCTGGGATTGCGGCACTCGTGTTGACAATGCCCCTCTTGCGCACACTTTCTGCAAGCAAATCTAAAATTTGGCACCATGGCCACGTTCCCTACCCTAGGAACAAAGTCTGCGCCCGCAGCGGCTGGTGCTCGTCCAGGTGCTCGCCCATCGTTATGACGATTCATCGGTGGTACTGCTGGATATGACCTATCGTGGCCATTTCTTCTAGGCGGTGGCTGCAGCTCGGCCAGCATTCTCGCATGACTCCCTATGTCTCAATCCCGTGCAACTTCATAGTTTACCGCTAAGGCTCCAAAGTCGTGAACTCGTGTCTCCTGGTGAACAACTGATAATCTGGTTGGAGATTCTCATAAATCCGTTCCAACTCCTGTTCCGGATTATATCCCGCTCGGTGCATCATTAAGCGAATGCTTACGAGATATTGCTTAAATGTTTCCCCTTGTCGCTGGTATCTCGTGCGGATCTCATCCTCGAGTCGCTGAAAGTATCTCGGTGGCAAGAAAAAATCCAGAAACGCCTTCTTAAAATTCGCCCACAATTCCCCCAGTAGCTGGCTTGTCCTAAACCAATGCCCGGCCGTATCCGTCAAGAGTCCAGGGATGGCCTGGGGCATCCTTTCCTCGTTGACTTCGTATGCGGTGGCTCGTTCCTCGAGCTGCTGGATGAACGTGATCGGGTCCGTTGTTATTCCCCAATTCCGTAACTTTTCTGCCAGGGTTGCTGCTGTCATCTCCGGTTTCCTGGGAAAAATATCCCGCCTGGCCGGGCTTGCTTCCATGTCGCCGGCTATATCGCCGGTGCTGCTGCCTCCAGGTGCTGGAACTTGAAGCCCCGTGGGACCTGGTGGGTGCGGACTCGGTGTCCGTTGCTTCCTCTCGTTGAGCGCGGCCAAAATCTCGCCTTCACATTTCTGTAGTCGCTCTGCAATGTCCAGTACGTGATCTTCTCGATTGTTAAATGCGGCCAACTGGCTTCGCATTTCCTCTACGCTTCCTGTCGTGTCCAGAGAAAACTCCTTAAGAATCGCCTCTAGTTCCCGTTTGCGGAGATACGAAATCCAACGTGCACCCATGGTTTGTGAAATGTAATACCAGCGAAGAATAAGAAATATTTTCGATACGGCGGCGACAAATGTGCAGTGAGGGTCAAAAGAAGTGAAAGAAAATCGACAGCGAAATAAAAATTTAAATGTTTATTTGCGACGGGTTAGTAAATGCCCAAACCGAAAACCGGAAACCGAAATAATGTGTGAAACGATGATTTTAAATTTGCTCGACGTTGATTGCGAAAACTCAGCTCAATAAAACGTGTTGACTCGGCGACGATTGTGTTCGAACTCCCGAATATGACGCCGTTGACTGTACTCGTGGTCGATTGCTATGTGTGGGAGAGAGACGACGATGAGAGTGAATCAAGATGGCTGCGCTGTGGGGAGTATAGATTAGCTTCGCCCTGCTCGTGCTTTTAAAATCTCGCGACCTGATTTGGTTCACCTATAGAGGACCCTTCCTCTCTCTCTCTTTGCTATGCTTACTTGCTTATACTTGTGTGTGTGGCTCACGCGGTATGCTGACCACGTGATCTTTTCTTTCTGTTAACCTCGTGTTTTAGGTTATGTTCGTGCTTTGCTTATATATGTATGTTCGACGTGTGTGGGTATACTTGAAAAATTTCTCCCTAAAGCGTCTCTCGCTTAATATCAGTTTGGGTCTACTTGCTACAAAGTTCTCCGCCTCGTTTTGGGTATACTTTAGTAGAAGTTCTTCCAAATGTGCCACGTGCTTATGGCTATGCTTGGGTATATCTGATACAAAGTTCTCCGCCTCGTTCTGTGTATACTTTAGTACAGGTTCTCCCGACGAAATAGGTATACTTTTATTTGGAAAAGTTCTCCCGAATATATGTCTCTTGCTTAAATGTCTAAGTCGCTGGTTTTTCTAGGTTATACACGTGCGATTCGTCGCGCACATATATATATTCCTGGATTCTCGCTTTAGTTTCTCACATCCCTCGATATATACTACTTGCGTACTAACTTGGAAAAAATCGCTTTTTGTATGGCTGAACCAAAAATTTTCCTATCTCAAGGCAACCAAATGGGTCTTTAGGCCATATATATTTCATCTAAAATTCGTAAGCCCCATGTCCCTGTTCGGGCGCCATCTGTGAAGTAGTTCTTAGGCTGGAGTGAAGTTCAGTCACGCCAGGATCTCTTTACAGAAAATTTTTAAAGATAGGACAATGGGTCTTCGATGAACGGTGGGCTGACGTGAGGTGGAGGTTGTCAGTCACCGTGTTGCCAAGCTGGAAAACTCTATTTTTGATGTTAGCAAAATAGCGAAGGAGGATCCGCGGTAGCGCGTATTGGGTCTGGCTCGTGGCACTCGCTGCGAGGAGACCGAGAGGGATCGATTATGGGACGTTTTCTACCCGTTAGGAACTATGCATCGGCCAGGTGGAATCCCAACCGGCACTCGCCGTTAAGGTCGTCACCCTGGATGGCAAGTTCCGCCGTCAGCACTCGCTGTCGGCCCAAGCTATGCGGCCGGCTGAGCCTGGCCCCGTACAAGTTTTCTGGATGTAAAAATATTGGTTCATAGTGATATGGGTGGGTCTCGGTATTTTAGTCGGGCGCTAAACAGAATTTAATTAATTTTCATTTTTAAATATTTTTTTTGTATTTTTTTATTCATTTATTTTTTTCGCTGAGTATTTCTATGCATTGTGAAGTTTTCATATTCAATTCGCGAGGTAAATGTTGGTTACAAATGGGCTTGCGCAAAGTTTGAGGTTCGGGTGACACTCTTAACTTCTCTACTCTATGGCGATACCGCATCGAGTCCCGCCGAGATTTTTATATGCACTTGGCCATGTTGGCCGAACTCCCTGGCATGCCACTCGTTGCGGTTTCACTTGCCACACTCACCCGTCTCACTCCGCACACAGGCACACGCCTGTCTGCTGGGTGCTCCGCCGCTGGTCCTGGGCCGGCACAAGTCCCTCGCTGCTCCGCTCCGGCTGGTCCGGCTGGTCTGCGTCAGTCGTCACTCGACGGCTGGGTTACCCCTGAGTTGGCTTCCTTCGAGGTGGAGGCCCGATGGCCTGCTGGTGGCTCCAAATCTTCATATTGTTCACTCTCATAAATGTTCTCCACTTGGAGTGGCACTCGCCAGCTCCGTGTTCTGCACAAACTCCACGACCGTCTCACTCCACGTTTTTTTCACTAAATCTCATCCAACTTGCTCCATGTGGAGTGGCACTCGCCATTCCGTGTTTTTAGCAAAGATCCACGTCAGGCGCGCTCCACGTCTTTTTTACAACTCTCCTCGATTTTTCTATTGCCAAGTTCTCGTGGCTTCACTTGGAAACTTCTCGAAGTTTCTTAGATCTCGTTTCCTCTCGCTCTTTCCTTAGGGCGCGTGCCAATTTCCGGGGGTTGATTGTATGGCGTGATCGCGTCCTTTCTTGCTCACTCCTACATACTTCTGCTGTCATGTGACCGCTGCTCGTGGTGAGTTTCGTAGATACGCCTGTGTGTGTGTGTCCGTTTACGTTGAGCTTTTTAGAGATGGTAGTTTGGTGTGGCTTAGTTTAACTATCGTATAAGGCTTTGCAAAGCCTTAAATCAATTTATATTTAGCTCAATCTATTATTATTATCTGCTATTGTTTACATGATTACTTTCTATTATTTACATTATTAAATACTATTTTCCTATTGTTTACATTATTATTCCCTATTATTTATATTGCTATATTATTATGTATTATTTACATATTTATTTGTGGGGAGCCGGCAGGTTCCTCACAATATGTATGTAAAAACAGTTGAGGGAAAAACACATAAAATTGCTTGAAATAATATAAGCTGGAAAATACGTCATATCGGTTGAAGTGAAAGTATAAACGAGCTCATGTTTACAATTTAACAAAATTGTTGTATAGCCCATACAACTCATATCTTATCTCGTCCAGAAAATAGGCCATGAAATTATTTTTGAGCAAACCGCTAGCACCATTTGTGCTGCTTGATCCCAAATATCAATAATTCTGCTAAGTGTTCCTTCAAAGTGAAGAAAGCTTTCGCACGGCAGGAGAATAAGCTTTTGACTTTGTGCAAAAGCTTTGTTGATACGGATAGTATGATTGATATTCTTTCTAAATAACACTTGCATCATTAACAGGTTTGAATTGAATATTAGTTGTTACACTTTATTTAATATTAAATCTTAAAGATTTTAAAAACAATATGTTTTTTAATGTCAGAGCAGGGCGTTAATGTGAAGTATCTCGAGATGATGTCTTATTGCTTTCACCTCGACATAAGATTTAATAATGTTATCAATGGAGTGATGTGCCGCCTTTTTATAGTAAATAATCATTCAGCTGGTCGTAAGTGAAGTCGAATTGATACAGTTTCTCCCCGCAAATTAACCAAATCTTCGTTCTGATCAGTATTTCCGTATTTCGAGTGTACTTACTTCTCTGGTGTGGACAGGCAAGTAAATCAAGTTTCTGGGAGTAATACTCATTTTATACCCAGGAGGAACGTTGATTCCAAATTCATGCAGGACATGATTTGGTCTGTTACCAACATATGATTCACTTATAATGTTGCACTCCAATTAAACGGAATTTGTATTGATCGTTCATCATTAAAGTATAGCGTCTTCTTTCTAGTGATAACTTGCACTTGAAACGTGTTGGTGTTGCATTCAATTTGTATTGTCTCATGAAGCTCATATTCCTAAAGTTTATAATTAATAAATTTTGCGATATCATCAACTCAAAATAGATTATTTCCCTTATCCACATTCGGTACAGAGTTGAATGTATAAAAGTCTATGAGATCGCATTCATAATTTCGGGTTAGCTCAATTTGCGGAAAAAAGTGTTCACTTAGTACAGATGAGTTTCCATTTAAAGCAATTGTTATCGATGTGGTCATTGTGATGCTTGAGTCTAAACTGTCTTTTATTTCAATTTATCATTACATTTATATTATTATTTTCTTCATTTTCCTATACCGTCAAGCTTTCATATCATCGTCCTTAAAAATTAGTGGAAAACCAAACTTCTCCTTCCAGCAGAGCTCTGATATTTTCATAAATGTATTATAGTTGATATCGCTGTTAATATGATCCCGATATATTCGTCGCATGTTTAAGTCATCCTGCTTAAACATTATAAAAAAATTTGCATTATCTCTTATTAAATGTTTCGGTATATGTGTATATGTTTGACATAAATAGAATGAGTCAATATTCCTATGTCGTCCCATACAAAAAATAGTTTCGGATATTATTTTGCTTTTCACATGCGACATCATCAAATATCAAAATTGAATTGTTTTTAGCCTCCTGCGGTGACAACACACCATCGTTTGCTGAAAATGTGTAATATCCTATTCCTCGTATTGGTTTAACAAGTTTTTCCAAATTCTCATATTTATATATAAATACATAAGTATTTTCAAATTTTAATACATTTGGACTTTCAATAAGACTTATCATAACATTAGTTTTTCCACAATTACATGGTCCACCAATTAAACCTCTAATTGTGTTTGGCAACAATGGCTTGTGTCGCGGTGGTGTATTCTTACCATCACCAGCACCAATGTTTCTTACTGTGATATTTTTATTTTAACTTAATTAACGCATGTTTTAGAGATAACAACTTCATTTAAGGACAATTAATTTTTTTATTTAATAATAATAGCAAAAAACTGTTTAAGTAAGCCATACCCTTACCTCTGACCGAAGAAGGGAATGTTTTTTAAAGATGTGCTCCGACTCACATCAGGTGGGCAGAGGTAAGGATAGGTATCTTAAGACAATATTAGAATTTAAATCAACGGGATGTAGGGATAATCAAACTCCTTAGACCATCGCTTAACAAAGGCAAAAACCCTTTTAGCTTTACCAACGATTACGCCAATATGATCAGAGAGTTTAAATTATGGGTAAACAAAACACCAAGATCTGATACTGAATAGATGCATTCAAGATTACTCGTCCCTATAAAATAATTGGAGAGGAAATTTGCATTTAGAGTTGCTGAGAAACAACAAATTTTTGATGCACCAGGACTGCATGTTATTCAAATCAGTCTGTAGAAGCATATGAGAATCATAATTTATCAGTGGCAAACATAGTTTGACATCATCTGCGTACATCATGACGTGGGAGTGTAAAACCACTTTAGGCAAGTCGTTTATGAAAATGCTAAAAAGGAGTGGCCCAAGATGGCTCCCCTGAGGAACGCCTAAAGTTACGCGAACACGGTTTGAGAATAAACCCTTAAAAGCAAGTCTCTGAGTACGGTTTGATAAATATGTTGCGATCCAATTAGTCAGCGGGACGGGAAAACCCAGAAGTAAATTTTTTTTCGACAGTAGCTTAAAGTTCACCGAGTCAAAAGCTTTGCTGAAATCTGTGAATATAACGTCAGTTTTGTTGTTGTTTTTGAAAGCGTTTCTAATGATGGCACAAAACTCGGGAAGATTTGTGGTAGTAGATCTGTATTTCACAAAGCCATGTAGTGAGGGAGACATTATTGAGACGCATTGGTGCTGAAGCTGAGCAGTAATTAAGAGTTTGAAAAATTTGAGGATTGCACTAAGTTTAGCAATCCCTCTGTAGTTTTCAATATTAGAATTATGAAAGATTCCTCCCAACATTCCGGGAAAAATGAGAGCTGAAGAGACAAATGAAACAGTTTAGACAATGGTACCACAATTTCTCAACACACAGTTAGGTACAGGTTTTGGACCCGAAGAGAAAGAAGGATTGAGTGTTTTTAGATGCTGAAGAACATCACCTTCACAGATAGTGGGCATAAAAATACAATTAGAGTGCGGTAGAGAATATGGATACGATGAGGATGTTCGAAACTAAGAGATGAATACGTAGACTGGAAAAATTTTGCGAATAAGTTCGCGATGTCAAGCTCGTTAGAAGCGGATTCGGTACTGAGATAAAGACTAGATGGAAAAGTTTGAGGTTTTCGTTTACTGAAACTCATTTCTGCACCGATTTAGGTAATTTTTGTAACATCGTGAGTCAGGAAGTCGGAGCGAGCTGTTAAATATTTCGCATGGTTGACTTGCAGCCCGGCTCTTCTGAGTATTCCAAAAAAGTCTTGACTTCACATTTTTAAAATATGAAAGTCGACGGGAAACCAAGAAAGGCTTACGCGATACGTCAGGAGCGGGAAACGATGGAACATACATGTTAAAGGCAGAATAAAGTACGACATAGAAACGCTCAACCGTGTTTAAGGGATCTTTACAAAAATAAGCCCTGCGAAAGCAGCGAAAATTTGCTGTTTCAGCTACAGAACATGGTAGTAAAGGAGTCGAAGCTTCTAGAGTTATCTCCAGAGTGGGGTGATATGCGTCCTCAGGGCAGGAGAGAGGCTCAATTCTTGAGACACAAGCGTTGGCAAACTCCGATGCGAAAATTAGATTTAGGTCACCAAAGACAATAAAATGGTCATTAGCACCGAGATTAGAGTGAACAGGATTACTGATAAGTGTTGTACGTATATATTAATGTCAGACCGAGGAGGGATTTACAAACATGAAACATAAACAAAGTAGTCATAAACTTGGATACGAACGGTAATAAATTCTAAAGACCTATCTATGTTAGTTATCGGAACCAAATTAGAAGCAGAATCGGTTTTAACCGAGATGAGAACACCGCCGCCGACGCGCATTGGACGGTCATGCCAATAGACAACATAGTTGCCTGCAAATATTTCACTATCAGAGACAGAGGAGTTCAGCCACGTTTCCGTAAAGGCGATAACGTTGGCATCAAAGAAGACACTATTAACGGCAGTTTACTGAGTTTCCCCAGTAGTTTACTGGGTTGAGGTTGATATAAAATTAAGAAACATTTTTATAATTTAATCAGTCATATACCGGGATACAATTACTGTAGACCTGGCACTAAGCTAGAGAAACGATTAGCACGCGGTGATTGTGGAATCAACGGCTTAGATGATGCTTGTAGGGAGCACGATTTAGCATATTAAAATTCCAAGGATTTAAGTGAACGACATAAAGCCAACTCGGTTTTAATTGATAGGGCTTGGGATCGCGTAAAAGCACCAAACAGTAGTTTTAGTGAGAGAGCTGAATTTAAGTTGGTATCAAATATGATGAAGCTTAAGAAAAAATTTGGAATGGGAACAAAGCAAGAGAAAAAGAAAGTAGTAAAAAAATCTCTTGCTTCAATTATCAAGAAGGCAAGCATTGAATTGCGAAAGTAGGACGCAATGCAGTATCAAACACAATGGGGTGTAAGAAAAATGTTGTAGTTCCACGAATCATAGCAGTTCACAAAGTTGGTGGTTCTTTACCATTGGTACCTATTTTAACAGCCCTTAGTGCTGTGGGCAGTTTAGCGTCAGGAAGCGCAGCAATAGTAAAGTCTATTAACAATGCAAAGATGGCAAAGGCACAACTTTAGGAAAACCAGAGACACAATCGAAAAATGGTATCGGTACCGTTGGAAAAGGGATTGTATTTACAACCTTACAAGAAAGGGTATGGTATATCATTTTCAAAAAATATTATAAAACAAAAACGAAATCAAAAAAACGACTAAATGAGCTACCTAAGAGAGCGCTGTCCAAAATTGATACATTAAAGTTTGCGTATAAATATATGAGTATATATATATATGAAAGACCAAATACCAGAATCTCCACTTCATTCCGAATGCGGAATAGTTAACCTGGCAGATTCCAGGTCAGTCGGCTCACATTGGGTAGCATACTTCAACAGAGGATTGGACTCGTAGTACTTCGACAGTTTTGGGAATTTACAACCACCACTAGAAGTAACTAGATATTTTGGAAGTAATATTAGATATAATTATGAGAGTTTACAAAAATTTGGGACATTTAACTGCAGGCATTTATGCCTCAAATTTTTACTAGAATGCAATTCGTCTCATGCCCTTTGAAACCTAAACTTAACGACAAGTGGACAATTTGACCTTTTTTCATCGCTAAACGCTCTATCCTTGGAATCCCTTGCAATACCAGAAGTGTTTAGTAGGATGGGAGGAGTAGAAATGCGCTCTTTGCTGGGTATAAAATCAGGCAGATCGTCTAGGAAAATTATCATTCAGCGACGATCAGCCACCGAAAGCGGAGCAGCATCACCACAACCAGCAACAATACGAGCGACATCGGCAACAACACCAACAACATGCAGTGCGCCACCACCAACTCCATTAGCTCCTCCAACTTCACCGGGTCCCCCAGCTCCATCAGCTCCTCCAGCTCCACCGGGTCCCCCAGCTCCACCAACACCAGCACCATCTTACCTCTTTTGGTAACCCATGCATGTTCCTTCTCAAGAACATTGTACAGAAACGGCGAAGAGGGTCGTAGGCAAGTTCGGTACCAATGTTGTGGTCGAACTTTCCAATTTCATCGTTTACCTCCCGGATAGGTTTAGCTATATAGACGGTAGTCTATTTTACTTGTTTTCAGACCTCGTGAAACATGAGGATGGTAATGTGTTTTTTAATGTAAAAAATAACATCTGACTAAAATAAATAAAATAAATAAAAATAAAATTAAACAAATTTTTTATTGGGTAAAGCCTTTTTTCAGGATTAAAAATAATTAAATAAATAAAATAAATAGAACAAAAAAATAAAAAATATATTATTGGGTAAAGTGACTTGTGGAGTTTTCAGTTTTAATTTTCAGATAAGTGAAAAGATCAGGTCTGTTTATTAGACCTGATAATACTAAATCTGATTATCAGCTCTGTTTATCAGACCTGTTAAGCCTGATCAGACCTGATAGCAGGTCTGTTTATCAGGTCAGATCAGGTGTGTTTATCAGAACAGGTATGTTTATCAGATAAGGTCTGATTATCAGACCTGATAATACTGGATTTGATTATCAGGTGTGCTTATCAGACCTGTTAGACCTGATTAGGTATCAAATCAGACCTAATAGCAGGTCTGTTTATCAGATCACCTATCAGATCAGCTATATATATATATGCACAAAAAATAATATATATATATATATATATAAGCATATATATATATATATATATTATTTTTTGTGCATGATTTATTAATTATTTTTAGTACATAACCAACTACAACAAGACTAAAATAACCAATCTTGATTTTTCGAATTGAAATATTTTAAAATATCTTCACAATGAATCCAAAAATTATATCACAATTGATCAAACTCGAAATGCTCGAAACTCGAAAGAAATTTTCCGAGTTGAAACAATTCAATAGTCAGAATATTATGGGTTTGGAGGAAACATTTAAACCTATTACTGAACCTTTAAATGAAATTCTTAATAATAACAAAAAATAACAAAACAATGAAAAGAAAAACATTTAAAATGGAACAAGTTGCATAGATATTGAGAATAAAACACCTTTTAAGAAAAAAAAAAACTTGCATATCATACTGCAAGTAGTACGTATTCAAAACCTACATATGATGAATACAAACCATTGGATTGGAGCTTGAAAAGTGAAGACGATTCTGATAATATTATTAATAACAACGATGAAGATCATGATGATGATAAATTTTATTCATAGCCAGCTATAAATGATGATTCTTCATTCTAACCACCTGATCATCACTCATCACCTGTGTTATCAAAACAAATGGCTACTCACACATTAAGACTATAATCATCTCTTCCCTCTCCCCATACATCTGAATTGATCGCAACTCAACATCCGTTGCTAGAAGAGAGTTCAAAAAAATTTTAATGTTAGTGAAATAGCACGAGAACATATCTTGGATAAGACAAATGGACCATACAAAAATCAATCTGGTCAATTAATGTTGGGCAATAATCAAATAAATGTAACAAATAATACAATTGAATTTGATTATGGAGAAAACTGGCGACTCACTAGTGGATTATATTCTTTAATTTCCATCACGTTCCGAAAAATTCTAAAACAGATGACCTAAATATATGCAGAAAATTTGAGTAAAAACTAATGTGTACCGAAGAAATTTTCTACCAACTGAACAAATGAAAGGAACGAGAGCATTAAAATATTCTAAAATTATTAAGCCACTTTTAGCTAAATTACCTGTCAAGCAACATCCGTTGCTTGAAGAGAGTTCAAAAATGAATCAGGTCAATTAATGTTGGGCAACAATCAAATAAATGTAACAAATAATACAATTGAATTTGATTATGGAGAAAACTGGCGACTCACTAGTGGATTATATTCTTTAATTTTCCATCACGTTCCGAAAAACTCTAAAACAGATGACCTAAATATATACAGAAAAATATTAGTAGAAACTACTGTGTACCGAAGAAATTTTCTACCAAATGAACAAATGAAAAGAACGAGAGCATTAAAATATTCTAAAATTTTTAAGCCACTTTTAGTCTACACCCATGCGCAACAAAGAAATCGTAACCGGGCCAGGGTTCATGAAGCTTAAGAAAGGTCGGCCCCGTTACATCTATGATGACCCCAATGAAATCGTCAGCCGATTTAAGCTTTTGATAGCATCGGAGACAGCGGGAGATACAAATCAAAGAAATGAAATTACATCAATAGTTGAAGAATTAAAGGAGACGAAAATTATATTCTAATTTAGTATATATTTATGAATAAATATCAAAATGAGTTTATAATCATCATGTCCGTTGACAAGTTTGGACGTTATATAAATAAAAAACAGAGTACTACTTCTAAACAATATAAGAAAACTGAAACATGTCTTTACATAGATGAGGATGGTAATTTTAATATACAACAAAGGAGTATAAAAAATGGGAGCTTTCCAAAAGAGAATGGTGACATGGTAATTAAAGCGTACGAAGATAGAGCTATTCACGATTTGAGAGTTTCTCTGTCTTTATTAAATATTAAATTGGAAGAAATTGGACAAAGTTTTGACGGTCTTAAAGCAATTGATCTTGACACAGAGGGTAACTTTAATATACAGTGTATGAAAAATGGAGGGAATGCAAAATAAACTGTAGATTTAGTTACCAGAGAATATATTGACCTATCTATTAAAGGACTAAGAGATTCCATTATTTCAAATCAAAAGGAATTAAGTGTTAGTATACCTAATGTCAAAACCGCAGAAGTTGAAGATAGACTAGACCGACTTGAGGGAGTTATTTCAAGTATTATTACAAAAATAAGATCTTTAAAATAATTTGTTAGTCTTAGATAATCATTAAATTAAAATATCGAAATATTTTTTATTAATACCTGTGTGAGAATGAGTAGACGGGGTATTGTTAACGAGTTACACGCTCCCGCGCGCAAACATTTTCTGCGTCGGAGGGTTATTTCAAAGGGGATAAATTGCTTATGGCAGGTTAATCTGGTGGAAATGGGGATGTACTCTCCCCCGAATAATGAATATCGCTACCTACTGACAGTAATTGACACATTTTCCAAATTCGGTTGGAGTGAAGCACTTAAATCTAAAACTGCGAAAGATGTTGTTGTTTTTAATGGACAATTTTAATCTTTAATGATGCGATATAAAGTTTATTACTATTCAACGTTCAGTACTCTAAAAGCGTCAATTTTTGAACGATTCAACCGGACTTTAAAGAGCTTTCTTACAATGGAACCTATAAATGGATTGATATGTATAAAGGAATAATAAAGATTTATAACCACAAAATACACCGGACTATAAAAATGGCTCCGATTAAACCGAACCCTGAAAATGAGAAAAACATTTAGAAACGACATACAGCAATATTAAAATGTTTATGGGTAGCAAACTGAAAATTGGTGACTATGTTCGAATTTCTAAATATAAGGGAGTATTTGAGAAATCGTACACTCCTAATTGGAGTGTTGTTTAATTTGGAGTGCTTAAGTTTTTAAAATACAAAACGTCCAAAACACAAATCCAGTGACATACAAATGGTTTTTATAAAGAAGAGTTAAAAAAACTAGATTTCCCAATACCTACCTAGTTGAAAAGGTACTTAAAAGAGAGGGAAATAGATCTCTCGTATGTTTCACGAAATCCGTTGACAGCTGGATAAATAACTCAGAAATTTTGTAATGAAATAAACACACAAGCAATGTTTTCTTTTTTTTTGGTTTCTTTTGATTTTTATTCGTTTTTATTTCAAATATTTTATATAATTTAAATTTAAACATATTAATATGTAAGCTAAATTTAATTTACTGTATAATCTTAAAATATTTGATAAGAAATTATATCACAAAACTTAAGTGAAATGTTTTAATTAAATATTGGTTTTACATATTTTCGTAAACTAATCCATTGATTGATCTGCTAGTATTGACATATTACCAATTATTTCATCTTCTCTTCTTGAATAGTGCCCTATTGCCAGAGTCGAAATTTCATCTTCACATATAATTCTCTTATCATCTTTATTATCTAATGTTATTTTTGAAATTATATATGTTCCTATTTCATGCCGTAAAGACCTTAACATATACATGCTATTACTTTCTTG